>QYSD01000068.1:0-103504 GCA_009806315.1 Rhodotorula sp. ZM1 | reverse complement strand
GGCAGAGAGAGGCAAAAGAAGACACGCAAGAGAGGGCACTTTTAGCGAAGCACTTTTGTCACAGGGCGACCGCCATAACACACAGTCACGTATTTTTGTGGTCTCTGTCTGCAAAGCCTCACCGTGCGCGAACTGCAGCCCGAGCATGCCTGGATGGACATGCCCTCGCACACGGAGCACGGTTCAGACGGTCCAGACATCTCCTTGAGCGCTGTAGCGGGGGTAGCTTTGGAGAGAAGGAAGGCGAGAGGGGTTTCGACCGAAACGACTCGCTGCATACGCTCACATCGCCTGTGAGGTCGCTGTGCTGACCTCGTACAGGTTGCAGACGGCTCTACACACGCGCCGACGCGCTCGACGTACCGCCTGACAACTAGCTTCCTCCGGTGCGATTCTTCATCAGCTGGCGACGAGAAGGGAGGAGCGACGGACGCTCACGAGCGAGTGGCGAATGCTGCGCGCGATCACCAGGTTCTGGAACCTCACAAAGCAGGGTCTTCGGCGCTTGCTAGGGAGATTGCTCGCCTGGTGCGGAAACGGAGGCTCTGTTGGGGGTTGTTCGTGGACCGGCGAGGCGCGCAGGCTTGCCCGACCCTGCCCTGCTAGCATACAGCCGAACTGCTCTCCTCGACCACTCTGCCTCCCGACGACTCGCCGCGCCGTTGACGCCCCCTCGCGTCAAGCCACCTGCGCCGACTGTCGCCCACCAGGCTCTTCCGCGCTCAGGTCGCTTGGTCGGCATTACTGTTAGCGCGCTTGCCGAACTCCCAGCCCCGCATCTCAGACTCGAACCTGATCCTCGGCGCCTCGTTCCTCAGGCTCCCCGCCAGCTTTCGGACTCCCACCTCCAGCTGACTGCTGCCGGACTTTGAGCTTGTGCGGGCCCGATGTCGACCGTGCCATCGTTCTCCAAGCCGCCGCTCACTCGTCCGCGCACGAAGGGCGCGCGGGGCCCGCTTCCCTCGAGCTGCGACGGGTGTCGCCTGCGGCGAACCGCATGCAAAGGACGCCAGATGGACGATGTTGGGCAGGTCGTGGAGTTGTGCGATGCTTGCCTGCGAGAAGGTGCGTCTCCTGACTTCAGTCCACGTATTGTCGCGCTCACCTCCTCATAATTTGCAGGCATCCAGTGCACGACGACGGCGCGGCAGACGAGTGCGTAGGGTTCGTTTGGTTTCAGATTATCCAGTCTACTAACTTCTAAATCTCGTCGCAGATTCTCGCGTTTGGAGCGGGCGACGAACCAAAGCGGCGAAGGAGATCTACGGCTCGACAGACATCGCTACCCCTTCTACGCCTCCGACGACGTGCCGTTTATTGTACCCTACCTACGATGGCGCCGAGGCATACCTGGCAAACGATCTGCAGGTCGAGACGCTCCGGCTTGACGTCCTCCACCTGTACGAACGCACCGCTGGCGCCGCGAAGTACCCTCTCTACCCGTGGCCGCTCTTCGATTACTACGACCTAAGGCATCGTTTCGAGTCGAGGTCGGTACTCTTAATCGCGCCCAGGTTACGCACCGCTGACACGATTTTGCGCCTTCAGCCATCAGGACATCACACGCCTGGAACCGCCTGATCAGGCGAGTGCGCATCCATGATCGCAATGAGCAAGCGGGATGACTCACTTTCGCTTGCAGCTCATGCTCCGCATCGTTGCTGCCGCCGCCTCTCGATTCTTGCGACCGTCAAAGCCATCCGAAGCGTCGCGAGATGCCCTCGCTGACCAAGCGCTGCAACTCGCCGTCCGGCTGGCCGACTCGCAAGGCTTATGGCGGACGACCAGCAACGCGAACTCGGTCGCGCTTTTGCTGCTATGGAGTCGATGGCAAACGGAGTATTGGGATCTTCGGCAGCTCAGCCTTACCTTCTTGCGGCAGCCAATCAGTTCAAGGCGATGCGTGATCCGGATCGGCCTGAGCTAGATGACGACAGTACGACTTGGGCGTTGGCGTTGACGGATGCCGTTGTCGCGCTGGAGACGAGCTCGGCGCCGATTTTGTACGTTTGTTCCTTCGCTTCAGATCTTCCTATCTTTGTCGTGACGCCGACATGAGACGTCAACCTGCATCCGCAAAGCGCCACCGACAAGCTGACGTCGCTGTTCTTGTGCGTCCCAATAACATAGCTTCTCCGAAGGCGCCGACTCACACCTAGCTACATCCGCAGCCTGCGCGATGCTCTGAAGAACATTGCTCTCCCTACTCGTCGCCAGCCGTGACGTCGGTCCTCGAGAAGATCGAGCTGGAGGTCGAATCGCTGCACCGAGTGGTCGACATTCCCTCCCTTTCGGGGACGACCCGAACGCTCCCGCCATTCCTCTCGCCCAAGTGGCCACGTGGACGTTCAATCGCACCCACAACATGCCCATGCCGTCTCGTCAGGGCTCCGAATCGCCGCCCTCGCAACTTCCGCCGCATCTTCCCTCTCCCCAACTCGCTTCACCAGTCGAATGTGACATTCTCGCATCACATTTCACATCTTCCACGAACTCACTGTCCCACGTCGGCCTCGGAGCGCCGGTGTTGTTCCAGCCCGCTCACGTCTTCAACGGGCGCCTCAACCCCGTCTCGACCGTCCATCACCTGCTGCTCATCCCCTTACCTTCCCCAACACTTTTGAGATGTACGACTTTCCGCCTCCATACCCGCCGACGGAGCAGGCCTCCTCCTTCTCGCAGTTCTCGCACAAGACTTTCCAGTGTATGAGCTGTTCTCTCGTTCCCTGTACCCTTGCGCAGATCTTCGTAATAGAAGATTGGAGCCAAACGGCGACACCATGTCTTCTATTGCTCCTCGTCGTCCTCCTCTAGATCTTCCAGATCATCCTCGTCGAAAGGGACACCAGCTTCCTCCGCCTTCCGCCGCGTTTCATCAAATAGCCGTTCATGGTACTCGATAGCGGCCTGAATGACCTCCACTTGCCCTGCGGCATTGGCGAAGAGGATTAGCGACATGCAGAGCAGGACGAGAGACGTCCCATGCGCACCTTGTCGGTAAATATTTACCATCTCCATCACCTCTGGCCGGATCTCCTCGCCTGTCACGTCCACCGGTCCCGCTGCCAAAGCCTCTGCTTTGCTGTCCAGCATGGTCCCCAGCATGTCAAGCACGTCCAGCTCGTTCTCCCAGTCAACAAAGCCGAGCACCTCGCTCCATCCCTCTGCACCGCTCTGTACACGCTCCTCGATCTCCTCGATCTCCTCGGGCTGCGCAAGCAGCAGCCGCATCTGCGCGAGCAGCTCGTCGGGCAAAACGCCGCTTCGAGGCACGTAGTGTCGCGTATCGCTGAGCCTGAGGCACTCCCAAAGCGAGAGAAGCGTAGGAGACGCATTAGGCGGCATGCTCAGTTTGAGTGTGAGGAAGTCGGCGCGGTTCGAGGGGAGGACGAAGCCGTAGCCGAGGAGCAGCTCCTCGTTTGCCTTGGCGCCGTACGTGTTGTAGACTTGCGCGCCTGTGAAGCGGGCGTGTGAGCTTCGCGCTCGTACAAAGAGGCACTGCGAGTCGAACAGACCTGCGGGGATCTCCTCGTCCAACACGATTGTCAAGCTACCCTTCTCGGCCGCAACACCGTCGGCCCGCTCAATCCTAGCATCCAAGTCGCGGAACCAGGTGACCCTGGCGTCTGGTCGATGGTTGAGCAGATCGACGCCGGGAAAGAGGACGGGCGTCGAATTGTCCTTGTCGCCGTCGATCAGGTCGGATGAGAAAGCTCGCGAGCTGTCGAGCCAAAGTCAGCGTTGACCTCCTCAAAAGCACACGGAATACCGCGGCTCACGAGAGAATCGTGCAACCCCACAACCATCTTTCCCAAGTCAGCTCCTTCCGCACTTCCTCGTCCGAAACCCAGCTCGTCACTTCCCGCCACTCAGCCTTCCAGTCGTCTTCCCGCTCCTGCATCGCGCCATACAGGTTCGTCCCTCGCAATAGCTCCCGTTCCGCAGGCGTGAAGTACAGTGGTGTCCGCAACGCCTCGGATATTGGCAGGAAGTCGACGTAAGGTTGGTGCTGGAGGTCGAGTCTCGCCACTCGCTCGACGACGGGCTTCGGCAGTCGGTGAAGGCAGAGATAGAGCGTCATGATCTCGTGGTCTGGCAGGCGTTTCGGGCGGCAGGAAGAGGGAGAGGAGGGGAAAAGCGTGTAGGGAATACATCTTCGCGCTTGTTTAGGGACAATGGCGAGCGAAAACGGGCAGCAAACCGCCTTGCAGCCCCTTTCGAGCGTTTGGGCGGCGTAGACAGAGGTGCCGAAGGAGTCTGCAGACCAGATTGGTCAACTCGCGCAACGACGACCGGCTGTGAATGCAGAGCACCTGGACTAGCCTGCAAAGACGTATGGTAGCATCCTCCTGAGGCGGCGAGCCAGATCCCAAGCGGCGTCACCGCGCAGCTTGTCCCCGTCATTTCGCAAGAACTGATGAGGGGAAAGAAAGGCGAGGGCGAGCTCCTTCGAGAATTGGCGGCGGCTGGAAGGAGATTTATCAGTCCAGCAGAGTGGCAAGCTCGCACACTCGCAGAACAGCGATGGGTGTGAGGGAGGGGATCCAACCGCCGTCCTCCTTCGCCTCCCGCTGGCCTGCGACCCACCCTTGCGAATCGGTGTAGACGAGACTGACACGACTTTGGCGTCGAGTGGGATCGACAGAGACCTACATGAGTGCGTCCTTGCCATCCACTCACTTCTCCTCCCGTACTCATCTTTGGACTCGAACGCCTCCTCGAGCTTCACTGGGGCGTAGATTGCTGCTGACAGAGTTGTTGCCGTGTATAACAGACAGGAGAAGACCCTTCGTCATTGCAGCAGCCCAGATCTCGGTCGCTCCCTTCCCCTCTGTCGCCGACAATCTCGCAAAACACCTCCGCTTCATCCGCCTCGCCGCCGCAAACCACGTCCAATTGCTTGTCTTTCCCGAGCTGAGCTTGACGGGATATTCCGTCGAGCCGTCTGACGAGGCGATCTTCCAGATCACCGACAGCCGGCTGGACGAGCTACACGAGGCTTGTTGCGAGACGTACGTGACTGCCTGCGTCGGCGTGCCACTGCGGACCAGCAAGAACGACGGAATACACATTGCCAGTATCGTCATGCGCCCCGACGGTCGCCGACATGCGCACATGAAGCGCTTCCTCGACCCTTCCGAGACCGCCTCCTTCATTCCCGGCCCAAGCGGCCCTCTACTCGAGTTTCCTCACTCTACCACGCACACGGAACACGTTGCTCTCGCCATCTGCGCCGACACCTCCAACCCGCTTCACGCACTCTCTGCGTCTCGAGCCGGCGCGACTCTCTACGCCGGGGGATCCATCATCTCCTCCGCATCGTACGCGGACGAGTCGTCTCGATTGGCGGCATACGCAAAAGAGTATGGAATGGCAGTGCTGCTGGCGAATCATGCGGACGGGCGAGGAACGGGAGGGTACGAAGCGAAAGGAGGAAGTGCCCTTTGGGATGAGAAAGGCGAGGTCATCGTCAGAGCGGAAGAATCAAAAGATGAAGTGCTCGTCGTTGGGCGCAAAGGTGGGCAAGGAGGCTGGACGGGCGGAGTTGTCCCGTCGCTGTGACTCCAGAACTCTGCTACGACGGCTCCACCAGAGGCTCTGCGCCGTTCTCCCTCGTCAACGCCTCTTCTCCTCTCACCTCCTTCGCCACAATGTCAGCCCACTCTCCTACCGCCTGCTCAAGTCCGTCTCGCCATCCTTCCTCTCTTCTTGCGCCAACGACTTTCGGGTCGAATGGCGGCGGTCCGACGAGGGCGAGGTTATAGCGGTGCTTCAATGCGCTGGCGAAGAAGCGTCGTAACTCATTAGCAGGGCAATGAGATGGAGGAGGCGCTCAACGCACCCAGCCCATAACCGCAAATTTTCCGCCCTCCTGAACGTCTGCCCTATCTTCTCACCCCTTCCCCCGCCGTCATTCGCACTCGACTCTGTACGATACATCTCAGTCGACGAGCTCAAGGACAGCGGGAATGGATGAATTGAGGAGGGGGAGATGAAGCCGAAGGGACGGGGGGAGGAGAGGCGAAGAGTGGCGTTGTAGGAGAGGCAGAGGAGGTAGCCGTTGCTGCAGAGACCGAGTCAGCGAAAGCTTGACGACTGCGAGCGGGCCGGCAGAACGCACGACAGTGCATCGAGAGAGCCCGCCCGGTCTTCCGATGGATCAGGTAGAGCAGCCGTCTGGTCGTCCGGGAGTTGTGCGACGATGATGGCGTACGCTCGAGCTGCGCGAGATGGGACCAGAACAAGTCAGCTGCCACCTCGCTTAGAGTAGTTGGCGACAAGGCTGTCCTGAACATACATAGCGAGTCTTCCCACCCATCCTTCATCGCCCACTCCGGCACATCCTGCTGCGACACCCCATCTCTCGCTTCGCTCCATCTTCGCTTCGCTCCGACTGCTGGCGTCTGCTTCAATAACCGCTTAGCGACCTCCACCCAATCCCGCACGACGTCTTGTTCTGCCGCGAGCGAAGGAAGCGTGATGTTCGATCGGTTTATGGGCTTCTCGTCGTTTGCCGTGTATGTAGTAGGTCCTTCAGACGCAATGACAACCCCAGGTAGCGTAGGCGCCTCCGTCTCGAGCGGCGAAGCGACCATGCCTTTCCCCTCGTCTGCCAATAACCGCTGCGGCGCACGCAGGCGATACCGCCCCTCCATCTCGCTCAACATCTCCAGCACCTCCAGAGTCTTCTTCCGCAACGCAGTGAGCATGATCGTGCGCTCATCTACCTCGTCAGCCGCCTGGTTGCCCTGGTTCGAGCCGGAGGAACAGGAGCGCGACATGGTTGCTGCGGTAGCGAACGGCGAGGCAAGAGACGTTCGAGGTCGTGAGGCTGTCGAGAGCTGCGGCGGATCGGTTGCCGTGGCAGTCGAAGAGGAGTAGGACGAGCTGAAAGGGAGGGAGAGGATGAATTGCTGGATTGTGCGGATGGCGCCGGTCGTCAGGGTGAGGAGGCTGAGGACGAGCGGGACTGGCGAGTCGCTTGTGGAGGAGATGGATGTGAGAGGCGAGAGGGATGCAGAATCTGAGATATCCGTCCGCGAGGAGGTCGAAGCGGACGAGATTGAGGAAAAGGTGGAGGGTCCTCGCGGCGCGTGTGGGAGATCGTTCAACGTATTCGCAAGCATCGACGTCCTTGACGACAGCGTGGCGAGACCCCATCTGGCCAGAGCAAGCGAAGTTTGCCAAAGTTCTCGGCGTGAGTAACATAGTCGCGACGAGGACAGATGCGATCGGAACGCACTTCTCGCACACAACGTCTAGCACCTCGTCCACCTCTCGTCGCAACTGCCTCTCGTCCCGTAACGACGCCTCAACACCCTCTTTCTCCCACGGCATGCGCAAGTCAAGTTCAGGCTTCGGCGGTTCGGGCCCCAGGATTCCCTCGGAATCTTCCTCGCCCTCTTCTTCGTCTTCTGTCATTCCAGCGAGTCCGCCTGCCCGTCCCTCATTCTCCTTGTCCTCGCCTTTCCAGCCCCTCGTCCTTCTCGAAGCCGTTTCTCCCCGGTTCTTCGCCTCTTTCAGCCCGAGCTTGGCGAACCCGTGCTGGAGATGTTGAATGCTCGGCAGTGCCATGACGCTCTGCCGCTTGAGAGCTGAGCGAGAAAAGGGACGAGAGGTTGAGGTGGTGTACAGTGGCGGCGGTGGGAGTTTGGCGGATCGCAACGGTTGTGCGTGCAGTACATCAGATGCTCGCGGAGACGGTGGTGACTCTAGCGAACCGGCTGGTCCTGCCATCTTCACGGGAGACGATGTCGGGATGGAGGTGGGGGAGGAAGATGAGTAGCCGTCCACAGCGGGTCGTAGTGTCGGCGGACAAAGAGGCACAGACTTGACGGCTTCGGAGAGAGCCTGATGGCCACAATGCGCCACCCGAGGTGGTTGGTGGCGAGGAGAGGGCCTTAGTGGAGTTTGGGACGGTGTCGAGGCGGACTGAGCGGTGCTGGCGTGTTCGTTCAGGTTCCAGCCAGGTGAAGCAGCTCTACAATGGCCTCAGCTAATCTGCAAGCCAGTCAGGAGTCCGCAGAAGCGTGTTGCAAGGTCATCGTCGTCGACGAGCTTGGTCTCGCATTCGTTCACACTCGACTCGTCACTTTACTCGTTCTAACCGCTCGCCGGGCCAAGCTGACACGATGGGCAAAGTGCGCCACCGCAAACGTACCAGGGACGCACGCGTCGCGGCCGCCTCGGCGCCTCTGACCGCTCCCACAGCACAAGGCGACCCCACCTCGTCGACGTCGAACTCGGCAAACGGCGAGGCAGTGGAGCAGCAGGGCATGAAGAAGGGCGCGAGGAGAGATCAGGAGATGGGCGACTTGCTGGACAAGCTTCGAAGCTTGGAGGGAAGGGAGAGGGCGTTCGCTGCGGTAAGCCCACTGGCGTTCACACTGTACTCTTATGGCTACATAGACGGCGAGCTTGCGAGTTGACGAGGAATCGAGAAGATACTGACGCTCGCTTCTGCCCGCAGTCGACCATCTCGTCCCTCATCCTCACGCTGCCTCCTCTCCAACTCCGCCTCTTGCTCTCGCGCAACCTCATAGGTCTGCTAATCGAGCGTCTCTCCGCCCTCTCCGCACCCTCCGCGACCTCAGCTCCTCCCCCTTACTACGACCTGACGACTGCCATTGAGTCACTCGGCGCACTCCGCAACCTCGCCGTCTCGTCCCCGCCTCACATCCTCTCAGAAATGCACAACAAGCGCCTCCTCCTCCCTCTCACGACCATCCACAACCCCCTCCTCGCGCACTTCCTCCCCTCGCAACTCGGTCCCGCACCTCAACCTCAGAAACTCACGTTCCCTGCGACGCCCGAACAGCGGCGAGCTATCGAGGACGCCAATGAAGCGCAAGATACCCTCAGACGGTCCTTCTGGGACTGGAGCGAGAACGTCTTCGTCTTGTTGTGGTGCCTCGCCGAGAGCAATACCAAGATTCTTGGTTCGTTGAATGCCCACGCGCAAGGGATTATCGATTTGTGCATGGGATATCTCGCCGAGTCGGCGTTGGGGATTGAGGGGAACGCGCAAGTCGCAGAGTTGGCGGGCGAGCAGGGTGGACACGGAGGGATGCACGTCGAGTCGAAGAAGCCGAAGAAGAAGGACGTCAAGAAGGAGCAGGCAAAGAAGTCGCGCGTGCCACTCTTCGTTGCTGTCGCAGCCGCACAAGCACTTTACGCTTTCGTCTCCGACAACCACCCCGCGCATACTCACCTCCTCTCAGCCTCGACTTCCTTCTCTTTCTCTCCTGCACTCGCTTCTCTCCTCTCGATTCTCCTCACACCCTCGTCGCCAGTCCCCACCGAATCGGACGACTGGGCGCAACTGCGCGTCCTCGCCTTCGGCACGCTTCTTGAGATTGCAAAAGGCCGGAGTAAGCGTAGAGATGTCGAGATTGTCAGGGATGCGTTGAGGAGCGACGAGGCGCAGGAGGTCTTGCTTGGGCTCGTCAAAGAGGCCAAGCTGGAGAAGGCAGTGGAGGAGGCAAAGAAGGTTGCGGGCGAGATTGTCAGACCGGCCCTCTCTCTCGCCCTACCCGAACAGCGAGACTGACGAGCTCTTATGTAAACGCAGGATCCGACTGCCCCTCCTCCGGCTAAGCCCGATCCGTCAGCCCCCTCTTCCCGCCTCGCATCCCTGGAACGCCAATCGCAGACCCTCCAACTCGCCCTCGAAGTCCTTAGTGAGTGGCTCGCCTCGGGCGTACCAGATTCGTCGGCTCTCGCTGCCGAACGTGCTGCGGGTGAAGAGGAAGAGCAGGGCGAGGAAGGGGAGGAAGAGTGGGGAGGGATCTCGATGGATGTCGAGGGCGATGTTGAGATGGGATCCGAGGAGGACGAGGACGAGGGTATGGTCGCTGCGGGCGAGAAGAAGGAGGAAGCAGACGGGATCATCCGACGAAGGCGAGGCGATACGCCTGTTGAGAGCGTGGAGGATGCGATGCTGGATGACTTGGAAGCGACGGTCGACTCGGACGACGAGGGCGATGACGCGGTAGAGAATGGCTCGAGCAAGACGCTCGCCCTTCTCGGCGACTCGCTCCCCCTCCAGCTTCTCGCCCTCGCACGCCCGACTACCGCCCTCTCCTTCCTCTCTCTTTCCGCTCTCGCTCCTCACAATCTTGACATGCCCGCCTCCTCAAACGGCCTCATCAGCACCTCTGCCTCCGACGCCTCTCTCCTGCCTTCCTCCCTCTCGTCCCTCTCCGAAGCGGTCACGACCATCCACGTCCGCGCCCTCGAAGCCCTCAACAATCTCTACATCACCCTCTCCCGCGCATTCGAGAAGGCCAAGAAGGCGGCTGACAAGGACCGCTTGAGGCGCAACCCGAAGGAGCTGCAGAAGGTGTTCGAGACGGCGCTCGAGTTGGTTATGGGCGCGCTGGAGGCGGCGGACAAGCATATGCCGGTTGTTGCGCAGCAGGTTCAGGAGGCGAGCGGGAAGAAGGGGAAGAAGGCTGCTCAGCAGCAGCAGCAACAGGCGCAGCCGGACGCGGTGGAGGAGGTCCAGGAGCGGAGGATGGAGATCGTCATGGCTGGCTCGGGCGTGGTCTGGGGATGCGCCAGGCTCGGATTAAGCCCCGAGTCGAGCAAAGAATCTATCGTGCGTTGCCGTTGCCACATTTTCCCGCGGTTCTGCTGACCGGTCTTGCTCGTAGGTCGTCGGTCCCGATACAACGCCCTTTCTTATCCAGCGAGTGTACCCATCCGCTTTCGCAGCTGCGCAGACGCCTGCTGGCGAAGCGATTCGCGTACGGACGCTTGGTGCGCTCGGCGAGATTGGTCGACGGGCGGATGTGCGGGAGCAGGAGAATGCGGTGCGTCGACCAGCTCAATCTGTCTAGGCGGGCTCGTCTCTCCAGTCAAGACACTGACTCTCCGTGCTCGTCGGTCATCACAGCAAATCGGCCGCTTCATGCTATCACTCTTGCCGCCGACCTCTCGCGCCGTCGTCGTCACCGGTACCATCCCGCCAAAGGTGGCGTCGACTCCTGACATCCTCCTCCAAGCCATTGACTCGTTCATCGACCTGTACGCCGACGAGGACCGCTCCTACGACATCCCCGTCTTCCGCCAAGGCCAGATGTTGGAGGACCTCGACAGATCCGTCCAGGGCGTTCGAGCGGCGATTAAGAAGGTTGATAGGAACAAGTTCCCTGGGCTGAGGGCTCGGGCGGACGGAGCGCTTGAGAACCTGGTGGCCTTCATTCAGTACCGCAAGGATGTGGTCAAGGCTGGGAGTCGGTGAGGGAGGCGGGACGGAGCAGCGTCTGCATTGCGTAGCTACACCCACAAGATACGACTGCAGGTCTAGAGAGTCTATGTGCGAACGCCGAACGAGAAGACGTCCTCCCGAGCGTAATGGCCCGCGCCTGCGCAGTCCATGTCGAGCTTCGCTCCGAGGATGTCGTCGGCGTCAACCTGTTGAAAAGTCGTCAGCGAGTACAGAGAAGACGTAGCGAAAGACGCACGTCGGCGTAGAGGATGCCCTCTTCGTCCCACAGCGGTCCGGCAAGCACTTCACCCAGCGGCGAAACGATGCACGATCCGCCGCGGGACCAGACCTCGTCCTTGCCGCCTGCAGCGATGCGAGCGGGGTAGTCCTCTGGGAAATCGGTTGCTCTCTGGAATTGGTTGGCTGTAGGAAGCGTCAGCGAACGGACTCGACGGGAGGAGTCAAGGGACGGACCGGAGACGACAAACGTTCGTCCCTCCATCGCGATGTGTTGCATTGAAGGCAGCCAAGTGGGCCTCGCATCGGCTGTCGGCGCAAGGTAGAGGCTCACGCCTTTCCGGTACAAGGCGTACCGCTGCAGCGGGCAGTAGTTCTCCCAGCAGATATTTCCGCCGATGCAGAAGCCGAGTGAGGGACACCAGACGACTGGGAGGTTGTCGGTTGGCTTGTGGTCGGTTCCGAGGAACGCAGGTTGGTTTGTTGCGGAGCTTGTGCCCCAAACGACACGCTCGGCTGCGGTCGGCATCAGTTTGCGGTGCTTGGCTGCAGGGATCGAATGGGCGTCAGGTGGCGTTGAGTCGCTATTGAGCTCAAGACCGTGACGGACAGAGGAGCACGCCGGTCGAGTCGATGAGTATGTTTGAGCAGAATAAGGTCGCGCCGACGATGGATCGCTCGACGATGCCGACAGAGAGGAACTGCATGAGGAGGATTGTCATTAGCTCGAAAGACGGGGTGAGGACTGGCAGACGTACGACGTTGTGCTTCTTCGCAATCTGGCAGAGCTTCCTGAACGATTCAAACTCGCGTCCAGCGTTCTCGCTGCCCTCTTCCGTACTCAGCCAGTCCGCACCCTCTGCACCGTCCGGTACCTTGACGCTCGACTCGACATAGCGTTTGTACCATAGCCTGTTCTCCTCCGTCCTCCTCCCGATCTCGAAGCTCAGGAAGCGCGGGTAGGCGCTGAGGTAGGCTTCGGGAAAGACGACGAGGTTGGCGCCGCCCTGTACGGCCATAGCGACGTAGTCCTCTAGCTTGCCGATGGAGGCAGCAAGGTCGAAGGCCGGGGAGCCGATTTGAACGGCGGCAACGCGAATGGGGGCCATGGCGGAGAGAAGCCTGACGAAGAGCGGCCACGGAGAGTGGAAGAATGAGCACGCGGGAGAGGTGGGGCCGGCGGCAACTGCGGGTATGAATATTCGCGGACAGCGGGGAAAACACAGCGCAGCGTTTGCCCACGCAAGAGCAGCAAGCGATGAGGCCGGTATGCGGTGAAGCGATGAGGAAGGTCGGATTCTCGCGACGGAGACGAAACGTTGTCTGTTATCTTCGCTACGGTCTCTGGTGTCACATGCAGCACTACAATCTACCGCGTCTTGCGCAGCAGGGCCTCTGTCCATTCCAGGTGAACGAGATGACCACGCTCCTTTCGTGCGTAGACGAGGTAACTCAACGCCCCCGCGGTAACCGAGGCGAAGGAGATCACGACCGCCCCTGTGTGACGCAGGGTAGGTGAACAACAAAACGTGAGAGTGAGGGGCCGGAGTGGACATACACTTGAATTGTGAAGGCCGGTGCAGGATGATGGTCACGACGTACTTGATGAGGTCGAGCACGTTCTGGAGCGAGAACTGGAGCGCCATTCTGCGAATAGATGGGTATCAGTTGCCTGGAGCACACAATGGAAGAGCCGGCTTCACTGACAAGGCGTTCTTCTCCGGGTGCGGGTCGAGCGCCTGCTGGAGCTCCTTCAGCTGGCACAGGTCGAATGACCACAGGCCAATGCGACTCAGCGCCATACCTGCGGCCACATTAATCTGTCAACAACGTATGTATAGCCTGGAACGGTTCACCGGCGCTTCGGACGAATCGCCGAGATCCAAGGGGCGGAAACTCACCCGTGAATAGCAGCGCGTCCGTCAGAGCCGATCCTCGCTTCCCTTCTGCCGGCGGCTTGATGAAGAATGCGAGGAGTGCCGGGATGAGGGTGAAAACCTCCGAGCTGAGCGGATCCGGGAGTCAGCGATCAGCTCGACAAAGTCGGAGGAGACGCATGGACGCACAAGATGCTCCACGTCCCCGCTCGCACCAGCCCAATCTTTCTCTCCAATAACGGCATGACCAGCGTGCCCAACAACCCCGTCGCGACTCCAATTCCTCGCATTCCCGCAACGAACGCATCCGAGTAATGGTGTGCCTTGGTCCAGGCGAGGAATGAGCCGTCGAAGGATAAGACGGTGAGGTAGAGGAGGGAGATGGCTAGCGAGGAGAAGAAGATCGGGGCGCGGACGAAGGTGAGCCAATTGCGAGCTTCTGCGCCGAGGCGGGTCTTGATTCGGAGGAAAGGGCGAGGTGGCATCGCGTCATTCGGCAGTGCAGTAACATCTTCTTCCGCTGCCGCGGTCGTAGCCTTGGTTGGCGCGTCGGCGAGGACAGGTAGGCGGCGATAGACAATCTCGATCCCTGCCAATCGGAATCTGTCAGCAGCGCTCTTCCCTGTTGAGGCTCGTGCACGCACAGATGAACTCAAAGACCATAGAACCGGCCGCGAAACCAAGCAAGAACGCCGCGGCGAAGGTGTATGAAGCGGCGGTCGTAAGGAGAGAAACGAAGAGCGGCGCGAGCAGTTTCGAGAGGAGGTCAATGCGGCGAAGGTAGCTGTAAGAGAAAAAGCTCGTCACGACGCTGCGCTGCTCGGCGAGTAGGTTTGACTCACGTGTTCAAGCGGGTGAGCTGGTTGCTGTCTCCTCGGGCGATCACAGTGACCCAGTCCCGCTCGACTGCGACCGAGATGCCGATCTGTACCGTAAGGCAATTAAGCAGACCATCAATGACCCGAAGCGAGCGTCGCTCACCGTCGCCAAATTGAGCAGCATCGAGAGTAGGATAAGGATCACGAAAAGGCCGATCAGAGCGGGTGTATACCGTCCTCCTTCGAGGCGCAGGAAGCAGGCGAGGAAGATGGCATACGATGCGCCAACCGTGGCTTTCTGAGTGATGATGGAGCCACGGACAAAGTAAAGGCGAGGGTAAAGGTCAACTAGGTGTCCAACCGAGCCGGCGAAAATGATCGCTGCCCCGGTCGTGAAGAAGCCGAAGATGGACGGTTGTAAGGTCGTGTTCGGGAACAGCCGAATGAGGAACAAGCTACGGATCCTAAGCTCAGCGTCCTTCGCGAAGAAGAGAGGAAGACACTCACTACGAAGCAAACTCGTAGCACCGCGCGCCCCAGCTGCTCGACAGATGCTGTGCTAAGAGTGACCACAGTGCACGGTTGTCTACCTTGACCGCCTGCGCCATGCCAGTCCCATTTTCCGGCGAGGTTCTGGTGGTCGAGCGTGTCCCTGTTGACTCGAGTTCAAGCGCTGTTGAGGTGTCGGAGGTCATCGTGGCATATGTTCAAAGCTGGAAAAGCGCTAGATGGACTTCTAGGCGTTCTGTAGCGGTCGCGAGCCGCCTGCTGGAGCGCAAGGAGCGATGTCGACTGGTCCGTCCTGCACACTTTCGCTCGAACGCTGCTTGGAGACTGGCTGAGACGCACAGTCGCTACATAGTGCAGGCCCAAACCTGACACACGGTCAGCAACCCCGCCACGAGTCGCCGTCACCGTTCTCGCTTCTTCATCAGTTCCGTGTCGAGCGAAGGAACCAGGACGGGCATAGGGCTTTGTGAGCGGCGCAGGACGCTCTCGAGGGAGCAAGATGACTTTTCAAGACTCGACGCTGAACGCGGCGCTCCTCCTGAAGCGTGTGACCGGATCTTGACCCACATGAAGTCGCTCGGCATGCCAACTCGCATACGATGCAGGCTAGTCCACCAGTCCGAGCTGCTTCTGGCGGAATCTGTAGATTCCCGCGTTAGCTCGCTGAATCGCGGATGACCTCGAGAATGGGGACGGACCTGGACATCCGCTTGGGCTTCTCCCCCGCCACTTCGCCGCCGCCGCTCGCCGCTGGTGCTGCAGGCAGGATAGACGGACCCGTCCGCTCGAAGACCCCGCCAAGAGGTGCGGAGGCCGACGGCGTGGCCGGCACCATCGTCGCAGGTTCGACCTCCTCCGCCCGTCGCGGGATCTTCTGAACAAGCTCAGGCGGCCGCTTGCCAGCCGTCCGATCCCGCTCCACCTGCTCCAGACGCGCTCGTTCACGATCCTCTTTCTCCTTCGCCAGCTCCTCCCGTAGCAAGACCTCCTTCTCCCGTTCCAGCCGCTGCTCGTCCTCCGGCAGCGGTCGGCCTTCAGCCAGTGCCTCCAAAGTTCGCCTCAGTCTGTCCTGCTCGATGTCGTCGAGGCCATCCGCTTCGTAGTGCTGACCTCGATTCCTGGCGGGGCCGAGCGGTGTGCTCGACATCTGGAGCGACGGTTCTTGCGAGAGGAGAGACGGAATGATGAGCTGTGCGGATTCGAGATTGCGGTTGGCGAGGCGGAAGCGAGAGGGTTTACCGAGCTGGGCTGAGCCGGCGTGCGCGTAGGTGCCGAATTCGGAGTTGGCGAGAGATGGGTCAAGAGACTGTATGGTAGCATCGGCCGAGACAAGCTGCGGAACACAAGATGTCAATTCGGATCCCAACTGCGCCAGAGACAACGACCCACTCCTTGTGCATCCGGGTCGGCAACGTTTGCGAAGGGACCCTCGCCAACATCGTGATAGCCGCCTAGCGGGCCAGTCCCTCGTCCGCCTCCAACGTTCAGTCGTTGCCGATGGTACGCAAGCGCAACTTCACGCGCATGCAGCGCCGCATCGACATCCAGCTCTTCGTCGTCGATCTCGTCGTCATCGTCGGACCAGTCGATGCCTTCCTCATCCGACGAGCCGTACGGATCTTCCTCGTCAACGTCTTCGTCAGAGTCAAATGGGATGTCAGCGTAGGAGATGGTGCCGTCGGCCTGCTTCGAAGGCTCGCTTGGTCGTGCCGAAAGCGAGATCGTGTGGACCGGAGCCGGGATCAAGGCAGGCTGGTCCGCTTGAACGTCCGCCTTGCTCTTGCCCTTGGAGGCCTTCTCAACGACGGCTGAGACGACAGGAGGCGCGATGGGAACCTGCGCCGGCGTCTCCGCAGCGGGAGCTGCCGCCTCATCAGCCTTCGACTCGACCGCCTCCTCTTTCATCTGCCTAAACCTCGACAACCGTTTCTGCCTCACAATCCCTCCCGGTCCCCCCACCCCAGCATGCGGAACAACCGTCTTCATCGGCTTCTCCATCACCACATCCTTAATCGGCCGGACGAACGGTCCTTCAGGCTTTTTCGACTCGGACGAGGGAGGGTCGGGTCGGCGGGAAGGCCCGTCGTCGCCCATTCCGAGGATGATGGGAGCTTTCTTCGGCTTTGGGGCGTCTTCGGAAGGAGAGGGGGGAGGAAGGTCGAAGGCGACGCGCTTCTTCTCGGAGGAAGGAGTGCCGGAGCGAGATGGAGAGGAGGGGCGCGACAGGGAGGATTTGAGAGCGGGTGCAGGGGATCGAGTTGTAGTAGCAGCAGTAGTTGAGGAGGCGGGTGCGGGAGGAGGCGTTGGAAGCGAGTTCAATGGCCGCTTGTGCTTTCCCTTCGAAAGGAAGCCGGCTGCGAAGCCCCCGAACGCGCCTGATGCATGTAAAGGCTTCGGTGCAGGCGCTGCTGTCGAGATGGGCGCCTTCTCTGACGGTTCCCCAGCGGATGCGGCGGCACTGAGGGCGGGAGCAGCTTCAACTGCCGTCTCGCCTGCCGTCTCGCCTGCCGCAGTGCATTTCGCCTCCGCCTCCGCCTTCTCCTCCGCTTCAAGCTCGTCGAGGATGGCTTTGATGTCGAGCTTTGGTCGGATAGGGAACGGGTTGTTGTCTTCTGCGGGAACAGCTGGCGGTTTGGAAGACGCGGGTGGCGAGGAGGTGGTAGTTGATGAAAGGGCAGAGGCAGCAGGTGCAGCTGGCTTCGATGTCTGGGTCGAGGAGGGTTTGCTGACAGTACCTGCGAGAATCGCCGTGAATGAGCGACAGAGGGCTGAGGAAGACTGAGGAGTCCTACGCACGGACGACGGTCTTCCCACCCTTCTTAACGAGATATCGCATCCTTTGAGGAGCAGTGGATGCGCTGGCTGAACCGGAAGCCGCGAGAGTAGGCGCTGTGCGGGGATTTGCGGGCTCGGGTTCCGAAGGCAAGTCCTCTCGGATGTCGAACATCGGCAAGCCTTCTTCATTGATGACCTGCGAGGGCGAGAGTCAATCGATAGCGCAAGCTTGGAACCCCGACACAGCGACTTCGACGTACCTCGCCTCGCTCGTTAATCGTCCAGTCCTCGTCGCCCATGTCTGCGCCCGCCAAGCCCGCTTTTCCGTTCTTGCGCTCCCCCTCACGCTTCTTTCGCAGTTCCTCTTCTTTCGTGGCGATCTCCTCCTGCAGGGAAGCAATCCTCGCCTCGAGGTCTAGCGAATCGTACCGAACAAAGGGAGTTAGCGAACTGCGAGACCTGTACATGGAGCGGCGGAAGGGCGATGCACCCTTCTGCAGCTTCCCCGCCTCCTCCCGTGCCTGCTTAGCGCTCCGCAAGACCCGCCTTCCCTGTCCTTGCTCCTCACCGCCCGCCTTACCTCCCTCGACGCAAGGTTCCGCCTCCTCTTCCGGCGCAAGCATCGGTGTAATGTCGTTGGTGTGCACGAGCTGACCCGAGAAGTAGGCGAGAGGGCCGAACGGGATCTGCAGCGAATGTCAATTCGGCAAGCGAGGGTAAAGAAGAAGGGAACCACGCACGTAGGCATTCCAGGTTGGTTCGTCCGTGAACGTCTCAAGCTTCCTCCTCAACTCCGCAAATCCCTCGATAGCCTGCTGCGTCTGCGAGAGCTGTAGCTTGAGACCCGAGAGGTGAGCGACGTCCGGTGGCAGTGACGGCAACGTGAGCGGGCGAAGCGCCGACTGCTCAGACGCCATTTAAGAAACTTTCTGGCGGTCTAGCGACTCTTACAGCCCCGCAACACGCGGTAGCGGTGAAGCGCAATGGGCGAACGTCTTGAGGAATCGCACTCGCTCCGTCCACTCCATCCAGCTCGCTCGAAAGGGTGCTTGAGCAGGCTGAGACCGTCGCTGTGGCTGATTCTGCATGCTACACAGCGCGAGACATGCGCGCAACGCTGTCCGCTCGACTCCACCCCTCTCTCAGCTCGAGACGAAGCGAAGTTGCACTTTCTGTGCAACGGCGGGCGCGCAGCGGTTTGCGGGACAGTCCAGGGCCAAGCAGGTGCGCTTGAAATGTTTCTATGTGATCAGGCGGCCATCGTTGGGCTCGCTGACACTGGTGCCGTCCATCTAGGTCGTCCGCCCTCGAGCGGTTGTGACAGAGTGGACTCAGGTTTGCCTGCGTTATATGCGAGTCTTCGTACGATCCAAAGCTGACGCAACCCGTTTCCCTCAGCCCTCCACCTCGAAGATACCATATTCACCCTCTTGCTCCCTCTCCACCGCCGTTCCCGTGCCTCCGCCTGCGCCCGAAGAGCCGTCAAGATACACAGCTCAACTGCTCGAACGACGACTTGCGGCCTTCATTGCGTTGGAGTCGCCTGCAGCCCGCCTCGCCGCCCGAGACGATATCTGCCGCCTAATCGCTTCTTACGTCCCCGGACCAAGCCCATCTTCGGCACATCCTCCTGTCTCCCTCGGACGCGACGCATTTGACTCGCTGTTCGCCCAAACTGCCGAGCTTGAGGCGGACGCCGCCAATCCCATTCTTAAGCGGTTGCGGGACTTTGCGATCAAGCGGCAGAGATGGGAACTCTCGTTCGGTCAGGCGCGGGCAGTCGCGCAGGCTCGGTTGAGCCAGGAGGAAAGAGAGGCGAGAACGAGGGAGGCGAAGCATGGGCCGGACAAGACGAGGCGGAAGGCGTCGCCGAAATCGAGGGATAGGGCGGGGTTGATGCGACAGCGACAGCGGTACCTCGATCAGTGTTTCGACGAATACTGGACGTTGTTGTCGGCTCGTCTTCCTGTACGGGATGACGCGCTGACGCCTGATCAGCGCGCCTCGCACGCCGACGACGCCGACCTCCTCGCGCGCTACTCGCATCGCCTGGCCCGCCGAATACCCTTGTGCACCGAGTCCGAAGACACGATACGACGATCACATACCTTTTCTCTGCGCGCTTTGGCGCTCTCGAAACCTCTACGGCACCCCGATACCAATCCCGCCTTTTCCGAACTCTTACCCTTTCTCTTCCGCCTCGATGCATTCGCCGCGCTCGCCCAGCTTCGCGCCATGTGCGATAAGGGCCACCTACCTCGAATAAGAGATCTGAAGGACATCCTCTCGGACCACTTCGTGGGCGGAGGGTCACAGTCTGCGCGTTTGCGAGGCGCAGCAGCAGAAGAAGCGGCGTACGCTCGAGCGCGTAAACTGCTTGACCGAGCCTGTTCGGCCGACACGGTTCGCCTCTTCGGACGGAAAGGCGACGACCCGCTCGAGGCGCTTGCGAGGTTGCAGGAGGAGCGGCTGAAGACGGTTGAGCGGACGATAGCGATCGAGAAGGCGCCGCTGCCGTACTTTGTACGGTGGCTCGGGTTGCAGCGGGGTCGTGCGACGGATGGGAAGGAGGCGTTCCCGGTCGCGGAGCGACAGGAGGGACTAGAGGTCGCGTTGCGGTTGTGGGAGACCTCGCAGGTCAAGGGAAAGGACGAGTGGGACCTGCCGGCGTTGACATATGCGGACAGTCCGGCTGCGAAGCTCCTCTCGTCACTCGTTGTCGAAGCGTGCAGGCTGGAGAACGAGTCGGCCAAGGCGAGTGGCTGGACGAGGCAGTCTGGCCGCAAGCCTCGCATGCCTTCGCAATGTCTCGTCACAGCAGCCGACCTCGCGCGGCGTTGCATGATCCACCATCTCCTCGTCAAGCAATCTGGCCGCCTTCTCCGCGCCTTGACTGTCTCCTCGGCCGCCCCTCTCGTCGCGCTCTCCCTCTTCGACCGCGTCTCTGTCCCGCCCGAACTCTCCTCGACCATCCCACCTCCCGACGCGAACCAACACCCGCCCTTCGCTTGGTCTCCAGGCCTACACGAGACCTTCGTCGCCCTCTTCTTCTCGTCCGCCGCCGCTCGCGACCCGTCCCTCCCGATCCGACTTTACCTCAGCTGGACCGCCTCCGGCCTTTCTTTCCCCGTCAGTCTCTGGAACGAGTTGTGGCGCGCGCTCGGCCGGAGAGGCAGCATCGACGAGCTGAAACGCGTCGTCCACGACTGGGAAGAGACGGGTCGAGGGAAAATTGAGGGCAGGATCATGCAACTCGTTCTCGAGGCTGCAGCGAGCGACGAAGCGCATGCCAGCTCGGTCGAGCAGTGGCAGGTCTTGTCGCCTCTCCGGCTTCTGACTTACTTCAGGTCGCGCTACGCCCCCTCGCCACAATCTCGTCCGCCCCAGAAACTCATCCAACTCCAGCCATACCTCCTCATCCCAGTCGCCGGCTACAACGCCGTTCTCCGCTCCCTCTCGCGCTCCTTTTGCGACCGCCGCGACGACATGCAGTCGGTCTGGCGTCAGATGATTCAGGACGGCCATACGCCCGACGCCCGGTCTTACAACGCCCTCATCGCTGCACACGTCTGGCGACCTGGCTACTTCCGCACCCAAGACCTCGACGCAGCCGGCGTCGCGTACAACGAGCTTGTCGTTGCTTGGAGGAACTCTGGGAAGGGAAAGGATCGTCAGTCGGCCGCCCGGCTCGAGCCAGACCGCGAGACCTTCTCCCTCATCGTACACGGCTTCCTCCGGGTCGCCGAGTCTCCGAGGTACGGACGTGACAGGCGCAGTTTGACGCTCGAAGCGGCATTGCGGACCTTTTCGGCGGCGTGTGAGCGCGGACAAGGCGTTCGAGGCCACCAAACCGCCAAGCTCGTCCGCCTCCTCGCCACCGAGGGACGCTTCGAGGACGCCAAGATGGTTCAAGAGAAGTGGTGGAGGGATCTCGTCGCGCTCGAGGCCAAGTGGCCCGATATCATTCGGACGAGGGGTCGGAAGGGCAGATGGACCGAGGCCATGTGGGACGACGCGCAGGTCGCGGCCGAGGTGAGGGAGATGAGGATGGCTCGGCTCGAGGCGGAGAAGGTCGAGGCGCGGCGGGTTGCCCTGATGGAGGAGAAGGAGGAGCAGCGGGATGCAGCGGACGAGCGAGACGAGGCGACCACATCGGCCCAGGACGACGCCGTCTCGCCAGAGGCTTTCTCACCGTCGCCTCTGGCTGTGCCGCCTTTCGCGCCGCCCACTGGCCGAACCTTCAATCAGTACGCCGGCGAGGGAACCCCTTAGACTGTGACTATAGTTTATCGACCGCAACTCGCATCTCGCATCAAGCAAACCCAAATGCATCTGTTGTAGACTGTTTGGATGGCAACACGCCGTCGTAACTCTAGCAGGACGCTTTTACGGGTCGAGTCGAGCGACTTTTGAGAATCACCCGGCCGTTCATCATTGACATCTCGCTTGGCCTGCTCGTTTGCCTGCGCAGACAGCTATAGGCTCAGTAAGGCTCAGAACATTTGCTAGTACCGCATTCTGCCTCGCCCAACCGCTCGCCAGGACTGCGACCTCGACCCCCGACTTCATCGCTCGTTACGGCGACGGTTCTCACGGCTTGACCGGCGCGTCCGAGACTTCCAGAGCCACCGCAAGACTGGTCAGTGCCCGACGTAGACTGCTCACAGTCCCTCAGGGAGAGCTGACGCCGTTTACTCCGCCAGTCGCCGAGAAGGCAAACATCAGCATGAATCCGGGTGGACCGCGCCAGCACCCGACGGCGAAGGACTCAAACCTCTTCATGGGCCCACGCCCAGGCGCTGGTCGGGGTACCTCCGGCTCTGCGAGCGTCACGAGCGCCGCTCGACAATACCCAGCTCCACCGCGCCCTCTCCAGCACATCCCTCCGCCAGGTTTCGCAAACGGTGGCTCGTACGGTCCAGTCACACATTCGCCGGCCATTGGCGCGCCGTCGGCGCAGAATGAGGCCGCCAATCATGCCGGCCCGCTCGCGAACGGCATCCGCTTTCGTGTTGCGTCCGGTCCTGCAGGCTCGCGACTAGCCGGCGCGCCTCTCCGCTCGGCCTCGCCTCTCCCTCACCAAGCCGACGCCAGCGATGCTCTCCGCCCTCGTATCAATAAAGCCGTCGAAGACTTCTGCGGCGTCTCCAACGTCTTGCGCGAGCAGGCAGACGAGGCGGCCGCCTTTACCTTTCCCGATCTAGCGCAAGACGAGGCGGAGGAGCTGAGAAACAAGTTTGACGAAGCGAGGCGGAAGAAGAGCTTGGAGCGGCAGCAGACGATCAACCGGGCGTACGGCAACATCGCGCAGACGCTGCAGGAAGTTATCGAGAGTTTCGTCGCGCGCGCACTCGCGCCCCACGTCGAGGTCATGAGGCAGACGACAGTGGCCGTGCAGGAGTTGACGAGCAGGTTTGACCAGCTTTCGACCGAGGTCGACGACCTCAAAAAGACCGTCACGTCGCAGGCTCGCCCGGCACCGCCGACTGGGTTGTCGGCAGCCCGACTTCCGCCCGGTCTCTCGGCGCCACCTGAATCGTCAATCGATCCCGCGCGCATCGACAAGCTCGAGAAGGATATCGGCGAGTGCGGTTTGCACTTGAATGCGGTCAAGAAGCAGGTCGGCACAGACCAGGAGAAGCTTGCGAAGCTACCGGATATCGAGACGCGCATCGGTGTGCTCGAGAAACAGGCTTCGCAGACGACCGACCCGCGCCGACGATCAGGATTTGCCATCGGCGCCGTTCCTGCGCCACCGCCACCACCTGGACCTTCGCCTGTCGAGCTGCAGAAGGCTGAAGAACTGGAGAAGGCCGTCGGGGACGTCAAAGGACGGGTTGACCTGCTTGAGGCGCGAGTCGGGGTTGTCGACGAGCTGGAGAAGAAGGTCGCGGACGTCCAACTGAAAGTGGACGAGGTGGCGAAAGACGCTGAGAAGAAGAAGGACGCGGACGATATGGGCATTGACGACGAGTCAGGCGAGAAGTTGTCGGTGCTGGAGAAGCGCCTCGAGGAGGTCCGGGAGGAGTGGGTCAAGGAGGTCCGTCGCTTTCCGCTGTTCTGTCACGTGCCACCGCTCCTCACGCTCTGTTTACTACGCAGGTTGCTGCGGTCAAGGAGGGTGTCGACAAGGTGTCGGGCCGCCAGGTGCGATCTTCCCGTTCTCCTCTTTGCTCCAGCAATCTCATGCCTCATGCTTCTCACAGACGGTCCCGCCCGAACACGTTCCTCTCGTCGCTTCTCTCGCCCACTTCGCCGCTGCCGGTCGGCCCGACCTCTCAAGCGAGGAGCTCGCGAAGAGGCTCGAGATAGGGCTGCGTGGCTGGGATGCCGGGTTCGGCTACCACGAGGAGCGCATCAAAGAGATGCGCAGCGAGCTCTCCGAGTTGCGCCAGGCCTCGGAGAAGAAGCTCAACGACGTCGCCGAGCTGTCGGAGGCTTGTGCTGAGCAAGCCTTGACTTCCTTCAGCTCTGCAGCTTCTCGCGCTGACCGAGCTTCCTCGCGCAGCAACCTCCCGCTCGCCTCTCACATCGCAGCATACCTCCGACGAGGCCAGATACGCGGCCGATTCCCGACTCCCCAAGAGATCGGCTTCCCCAGCACTTTCCGCATCGACGATCCCACCACCGCTTCCAACGCGTCGAACAGCTCGCGTCAGACGTCTCCCGATCACTCGCACCTGCAACAACTCGCCGCCAGGGTGGGCGCCGCAACATCGGCGCAAGGGACGCCACCAGGGCGAAGCGCGGCGGGTCCACCAAAGAGCGGCGGCAGTAACGGGTCCCGGCCGGAAGGGTCGTCGTAGGACGGCTGTCTGGGGTGGAATGAGGCGCGCGGAGAGCGACTGGTCAACTTGCTTGTGCGGGCAAAAGGGCGAACTCGTACATGCAGAACTCGTTCGTGGTTCTCGAGCGTCAGCTCTCATCGCTCGCCATGTGAACACTCCCACGCCTCGCTGAGCCAATCGTCTGCTCAGTCCCAGCTTGTCCGCGGCCGTCCATGCTTTGACATCGCTGGCAGCTTCGTCCTGGTTCCTAAGCGAAACGCTCCATGGCGGGCTTCGCGCGTTGCTCGCAGCTTCGATGTACCGTTCTCTGCTCGCGAAAATGCTCACGGACAGGCAGAACGCTTGCTCGTCCAGTCGCCCAGCGTTGGTGGTACACACACCTCTCCCTCGCTTCTTCACCAGAAAAACGTAAGTCCATCTGCCTCTTCAGTTGTTGCAGTACGCCTACTGACATTGCCAACACAGATCCGGAGCATGCACAGCTACCTCTGCCGCATCAAGCGCGAGCCAAGCGGTCTCTTTCCCGTCGTCCTCCTGCCTTTATTTCCGAGCGCTCCCAAGTATGAGGCTGGCTACACGCAGAACTGAGACGGGCGAGTACGCCTCGTACCTGGTGAAAAGCGGCTAGGCTGGCAGGGGGACACTCCGCGACCAGGTGCATCGCGGCGTTCCTGCGTTGCGAAAGCTGCTTGCGTTGACTCTCAGGCATCAAAGACATCAACAACTGGACGGGCGATGAGTTTGCGACGTGATTCGAGCCAATCTTGCTTCGTCGCCTTGAGGCGCCGCCCGTGATCTTCGGATCCTTTCCTTCGTTGCGCGGGCTAAGCTTTCCGTCCCATAGCATCGAACAATCCTCTGCAAGCACGGTGTCATCGTCTTCGAGGGCGTCGACCTACGTTGCGATCGGGACGGCGAAAAGTCGCTCGAGTGGACTCAGGAGGAAACGACGAGTCGCTGACGTTTGCTCGTCTCGTGGGCGGCCCAACCTTGCCGTCTTGCGTTTGATTCTTGCCAAACTTCAAATTGACGAGTCGGCTCGTGTACACGAGGGCCTCGAGGTCCCGCTCGACCAGCCGCCCGCCGCCTTGGGAGGAGAAGCACGTCAAGACCTTCCCCGTCTGCTGGAAAAACCCCGTCAGCGGCAACCTGCACTTCCAAGTAGACCCGAGCGGCATTAAGGAGATCGTGCATTGCCCAGTCACTCGTCGCAACCTCGCGACGTCGCGATACGGAGCTGACCTTCCCAACCGCCCGCAGATCATCGACCCTCTCCGTTCTACCGCCACTCGCTCGCCCTCAACTCTCTACCCGGACGGCGCACAGCTTATAGATCTCCAGGAAGTCCGCGACTCGACGTACAAGATGCAGCGACCGGGCATCGCGCCCGAGTTGGTCTACGTCGTTGACTGGAAGCCCAAGACGCTCGCGCTCTTCCACAACCGAGGCGTACTGTACTCGATTACGTGAGCATTCAAAGTTGATCGAACTCGCTGCGTGAGACGAGCTTGAACTGACATCTCGCTTCGTTTGCTGTTTTGCTTCTTCATAGATGGATGAGCTTCGCGCCCTGTACGTCCGCAGGCCTCCTCCATGTGAGCCAGCTTGATGAAGCTGACGATCTCGACCATTAACATCTGGCAGAACAACCTCGCAAGCCCCGACGTCCCCCCTCCCCCCCCGTCGTCCGTCCGACGAAGACGTCCTCCGCTACGCTTGATCCACTTCCTCCCGGTCCCACATCACTTTCTTCGTCTAGACTCAGCCGTTGGCGTTCATGTCGTTTTTCCTCATGCCGTAGACTGGTTCACTCCCGTGCACCACAAGATGGAGAGCAAGCGAACTTCGAACGTCCTTTTCTAGACTTCCATTTCCTTTGTTGGTTTCGGCCAGCCGGCACTACACAGATGTACGGAGAGAGACGACGGATGCGAGAGAGGGAGAGGGAGTGAGGGAGAGGGAGTGAGGGTTTACTGCTTCTCGGAGAGGGCCGAGACACCGGGGAGGTCCTGCGAGTGGAGATCGTTGCGTGAGCTTCGACCCGATTGTCTTGTACGAGCATTGACCGATCCTCATGGTTGAGGCACTAGTCAGGGCACGAGACAAAGAGCCGAAGCGCACCTTGCCCTCGAGGAGCTCGAGTGAGGCACCGCCGCCGGTCGAGACGTGCGAGAGCTTGTCCTCGGCACCGTACTTGGCGCAGACGGTCGCCGTATCGCCTGCAGACAGTCTCTCATCAGTGACAGCAAGCGCACGCGGGACGGCTGGTGCGCACCACCACCAACAATGACGGTCGCGCCGGCCTCCTTGGCGGCGATGCAAGCGTCGAGGGTCGCTTTGGATCCGCCAGCAAACTTGTCAAACTCGAAGACGCCTGCGGGTCCGTTCCAGAGGACCGTCTTGGCTTTCTTGATGGTCTCGGCAAACTTCTTCCTGCTCTCCTCGCCAGCGTCCAGGCCCATCCAGCCGTCTGGGATGCCCTCGCTGTCAGTCGCAGTCGAGGTGTTGGCGTCCTTGTCAAACTTGTCGGCGGTGATGTAGTCAACGGGGAAGACGAGCTCGACGCCCTTCTGCTTGGCCTTCTCGACGAGCGCCTTGACCTTTTGCGAACCGGGCTCGTCAAAGAGCGAGTTGCCGATCGAGACACCGTCGAGCGTCTTCTTGAAAGTGAACGCCATGCCGCCGCAGACGATGAGCGAGTCGACCTTGTCGAGGAGGTTCTCGATCAGCTGGATCTTGTCCGAGACCTTTGCGCCTCCGAGGATGGCGAGGAACGGACGCTCGGGCTTCTCGAGGACCTTGGCAAAGTACTCGAGCTCCTTGGTCATGAGCAACCCGGCGGCCTTTTGCGGGAGGTCGACGCCGACCATGGACGAGTGGGCGCGGTGCGCCGTACCGAACGCGTCGTTGACAAAGACGTCGCCGAGCTTGGTGAGCGACGCACGGAACGCCTTGACCTTGTCCGCGTCGGCCTTGGTCTTGTTGCCCTCCTTGTCCTTGCTCGAGCCTTCCTCCTCGATGTGGAAGCGGAGGTTCTCGAGCAAGAAGATCTCGCCGTCCTTGGCCTCGGCCACGCGCTTCTCCGTCTCGGCGCCAACGCACTCGGGGAGGAACGTGATGGTCTTGCCAGGGAGGAGGCGCTCGAGTTCGGCTGCGACGGGCTTGAGCGAGTACTTGGACACGACCGCGCCGTTCGGACGGCCCAAGTGCGACATGAGCACGATCGACTTGGCGCCCTGATCAATCGCGTACTGGACTGTCGGGAGAGCGGCCGTGATGCGCTGCGGGACGTCGAGCGGGACGAGGAGCATGTCAGCATCTTGTCTAGCGAAGCCGACTCTCGTCTCCGTCGTGCGTCTGGCCTGCGACCTGTCTCGACCTTGCGCGCTTCGTGTCTCCCCTACAGCATCTTGCCAGCCAACACACCACGAGGGCCCCACCTCCCTGCAATCCATCGATAATCTCGTCCTCGCTCCCTCGCCGTTCATACGTAGTGAAAACTCGCCCAGCCATCCATATGAGTCCAGTGCACGTAAAGGAAGCCAGCCGAGAGCGGAAGGACTCATGGAAGCGCACCTGGTTGTTAGTGATGTTGCCCTGTCCGTCGAACGGGACGTTGAAGTCGACGCTGCACGCGCTCGTCCTTCGGTTAGCTCGCGTCCGGTAGAGACGGTACTGGAGAGTGTACGAACCGCATGACGACGCGTTTGCCCTTCAAGTCGAGGTCGCGGATCGACAGCTTGTTCGAGAGGGATGCGGGCATGGTGAGTACTGCACGGGGGAGGATGGGAGGTGAACGGGTGAGTTCGTATGAGTCTGTAGAGCAACGAGCGAGCCTTCAGAGCTGTACCAGAGCGAGTGAGAGTGAGAAGAGGACGTTCAAGAACGCGGCCACACCCGACCTGGACGGTGACGAGCAGGCCAACCCTCGCTCACCCGCTTGCAGTCGTCTGGCGGACTCGCTGACAGGCTAGACAGACTCGCACTCGCTTGTTCTCTCACGACCAATTCGAACGGCGCCTTCCGAGCGAGTCAAGCGACGGTCACCACCTCCGCTTGGACTCTGGCAGAGGGTCAACCGATTCCAAGGGAAACAAGAGGGAGGGGACAGGACTCGAGCAGCAGAGTGCACTGCAGGGATGGACGGCCCAGGCGCAGAGACCCGACCGCCGTCGCTCACCCAACCGCTCGTCTCGCTCGCCAGCTTGAATCCAGCAACCTTTACGCCCTCGCCGTTAACGCTGGACTGGCTGTACTCGCTTCCGTTGCCGCCAGGATGCCCCGTCCAGCCCTTCCCGCAGACGAGCGAGGACTGGGCATTGGTCGAGCAGTACCGCTTGCTCTGCCAGGGTCTCACGGTCATGGCAGAGTACGAGCGTGAGCGGGTTAGGCGCCAGCAGCGCGGAGAGGACGCGGATGCACAGCCATGGGACCCGAGGAGTGCGTTCAGACCACTTACTTCGCAACTGCACTCACCTGACGAGTGTTCGTGCGCAGCCTCGAGCGACCCGGCCGTCGTCTTTGCCGCCGAATGCCTTTTCAACGGGCCAGACTGGGTCGAGTTGGAGGAACACGCGTCGTCGCCGTCTGAACACGACGACGTCGCCTACGAGCCCATCGACTCGCCCTCCCGAGCGGCCGACGCAGCCTTCCTGGGCGTCCTCTCCGCCGTCCAGCAGCAACAACAGCGCAACGCGTCCCCGTCCTCCTCGACGTCGTTCACGACCTCTATCCCCCTCTCCCTCTCCGACTTGACAGCACTCTCCTCTGCCCTTCCTCTCTCCTCCTCTTCGTCCTCCGCACACCCTCAAGCCCTCTCACCCTCCCAAATACCGGCAGACGGCATCCTCTCCGACTCCGCTCTCTCGCCCGCCTCGCTACCTAGCTTGATGAGCGCCATCGCCGAGCTGGAGCAGTGCGTCGCGCGATTGAGTCTGGAGGCGAGCGAGGCCCGCAGGTTGCAGAGACGGATGAGGGGGGCGGTCACGGCTGCTGCAGCGGCTGGAGTGGCGGCAGTAGGTGATGGAGAAGGAGAGGGAGCGAAGAAGAAGGGTAAGAACAGGAAGAAGAAGAAAAAGGTCGCCATGTCCGCAGCGGTCGCTGCTCCTCCCGCCGCACCCGTCCCCCGCGCACCGACTGTCGCGCAACAGCAGCGGAAATCAGCGGGAGACGATTCGGATCTGTTGAACGCGCTACATTCGGTGTCGATGCTTGATCGGAGGGCGGATGAGTACCGCGAGCGGTTGAGGGTGCTGAAGGTTCGTCTCGCTTCCCGTTATGCAGTTCTCTCCAGCTCCTTGCTCGAGTACGCGCTGATCGGCCGAGTCTGCGAACGGCAGGAACAAATCCACCACCACGCGGCAATCGCAGACCGTCTCGCCTCCTCAGCCGCGTCCGCCCCATCCTCTCCAGCAAATCAGCACGCGAACGGACACGAGCACGCGCATGAGGACGTTGATGGCGAGGGCTATGAGGGGTATGAGGAGGAGGAAGAGGAGGAGGAGGAGGAAGAAGAAGAGGAGGAGGAGGTCGAGGTGGATTGACGTGGTGGTTGGAGACGTGAAGCTTTGGGGAAGGGCGGCGGTCGAGTGGCGGTACAAGCGACGTTCGGGGACGGAAGAAGTCTTGCTTGATAGCGCACAATCTGCATTGGCATCGGCTTGGCCACGTCGTCAAGAGCGATCCCTCCTCGTCGTGCCTCTCTCTCCGGCCTCCTGCTCGCTCGCTTCTCGTCAGTCCCGGTGTGCGATGCAATCTGCGTGCCTTCCAGCGCTGAGCAAGCTGCGCATTCGCTGCGAGACGCCCCTCTCGCCCTCTCGACCTTCGCAGACCGCTCTCAGTCGTCGCCGTCTCGAGTCGCCCCCACCGTCCCCTTCGCACTTCGCTGGCAAAAGCACCAGCACCCTTTCTTCTACTCAGTGCCGCGCCGAAGCTCCCTCCGCCCGCCGAGCGCCCGCACGCTGGATGCCGAGGCCTGCCAGGCAGCCGGCTAAGTTTTCAGCTTGTTCGAGCGGACTCGTGCGTCGCCACAGCTCCTCTCTTTCGGGGCGCGCTCGCACTTCCCAGACGCAGCTGCAGACACTTATCTCAGACGCCCGCGTCGTCGCAGACGAGAAAGACGACGATGCAGATGCCGGAGAAAAAGAGCGCGGCGCGCGAGGAGAGCAGTGGCAAAGATGGAGGCCGATGCTGGGGACGGAGTGGAGTCGTGTGGTTTCTGCCATTACTCGCTCGGCATAAGCTTTGCCTTGCAGGGCTTTCGACGGGAGTTGCCCTTTACGAGTAGCTCCAGTGCGGAGGCGCGGAGTCGGCCTGACGTTTTGGGTTGACCTCGGGAAGTGTGCGTTGCCTCGCTGAGCTAAGCGAGTGCCGCGCGTGCCAGAGCTGTTTTTGCTGTCATTCTGGCTGAAGCAGGAAAAGCGCGGGTTCGGGGTCGGTCGTCATCAGGCGACGATTCTCTTCTTCTCCTCTCTCTTTGCCTCCTCCTGCTCACTTCCTCACCCACGCTACACCCTCCCGATTCCTACGATGTCTGAGCACGGCGAACACAACCACGACGACTTTGAGGAGAAGGTTGCGGCGATGGACCACCAACCCCGGCGCTTTGTCATGGGCGCCCGTCCTCTCCTGTATCTCACCTTCGCCTTCCTCTGCTTCGGCCTCGCGGCGGGAGAAATTGGCATCTCCTCGTAGTACGTTCAATCCAGTCGCCCTCGCGATGAGCAAGCGGTGGCTGACCCGTGCGATCTCCTTCGCACCTTTTTGCAGCTTCCTCCAGAAGTACGGCAACATCTTCCGCAATGACTACCCCAGCAAGATCATCGAGCACACCATCGGATTGACGCTCTTCGCTGGCATCTACACCGTGAGTCGTCCGCCTCAAAACTACGTCGGGCCTTCTCGAGACCGAGGACCTGACCTTCGGTCTCGAAACAGCTCCTCGTTTGCCTCGGCGCGTACGCCATGCCCCTATACTTTTTCGCCTTCCTCCTCTTCTCGTGCTGGGCCTTCTGGCTCACCATCGCCATCATCTTCACCGTCGACACGCCGTTCGAGGCCGGGTCGTGCGGAACCAGCAGCGCCGTCTGGAGTCGCTTCGTCGGGCAGTGCAAGTACTACGTCGGCGCCGAGGCGCTCGCGTGGACGCTGTTCTCGCTCTTCACGATCTGGTTCATCCTCTTCGTGGTGGAGATCACGGTCGGGAAAAAGCAGAACAGGCGTCGCACCGTCCTCGGCGAGTAAGCGCGGGCGAACCCCTCGTCCTTTTCGCATCACCACCAACCATCTTCCTGCGCCCTTCGACACATGTACATACCGTCGCATTGCCCGCCCTCCTCCTCGGCGAACCCTCCCCTCCCGTCCCCCGTCTCCCTCCCCTCTCGCAACACTCCTCTAGACTAGCGTTCTTTCTTCACCTACGTATTACTAGCGTCGCACTCCTTTTCAGGATGCCTAATCTCACATCGTTTCGCGAAACTCGCGGTCGTCGAGAGAGCGAGAGAGGCTGTCGGACGGAGAAGGTCCGGCTCAGTCATCCGTTGTTTGTCCGCTTCAATCGCTTCCGTCCGCTGGCGCCTTCGTCCAATCAGGCTTCCACGTTCGCCGTATTCGCTGGGCAGGAACAGCCCGTATGTCCGTTGATTTCGAGAAGTTGACCACCCGACGGACTTGAAGAGGCTCTTGGTCTCGGTCCGCTCCACCGCGGCTGCCCTCCGCTCGCTCGTACACCAGCTCAGGCGACGCTCTACAGACGGACACAGCAAGTTCCCCTAGCTCGACAGGCCCCCGCGAAGAACCGTGTCGTTTGGCCAAGGCGAACGAACGAGACTCGAGGCGACCAGGTCACCGCGACGCTTTACCGCCCGCGCAGGGACAGGTGCAGACTTTACAGGAGCACAGAAGGTGTGTTTGAGTAACTGCCAACCGAATCCCGTACAGCCCGCGCACGCGGGGCGCGCTGACGCTGGATGTCCTCATCAGTTGCGAGAAGAGGACGACGGACGACAACTCTGACGGCGACGCAGGCAGCTGGACTCGGCTTGTGAGCGCGACGACAGCCTAACCTGGATCAACAGTGGTCTCGCAGTGCGTTCGCCGAGTTCAGGACTCGCTTATCTCGCTCAAGGAGACGAGCTGATCGTTCGCTTCTCGTTGTCGTGCCGAACGAACCAGCAAGGGTCGGCAGGGGTCTGGTATATGTCCCTGCCAACCATGGCGAACCGGCCGCACCCGTGACGACCGATGAGGCGGGCGAGTTTGCAGGAGGGGCGGCGACTCCGGCAGGTGCGAGGACGAGAAGGTGCGCAGGTCGGCCCCAAGACACTGCTCTGCTTGCAGTCCGTTCGAGGGGCTGCACAGCTGATAGTCGAGGCGACTGCCCGCAGATCCAGCCTCGGCAGCCACCACCACCCTCGAATGAGTCCTCCCGGCCCCGGTCTCTCGAACCAGCGCAGCCCTTCCATATACGCTCCCTCCGAGACCTCCTCGACGCGTCCTAGCATCGACGATCACAGTCACGGTCCGTCGCCGCCTTCGCCACCGCATCATGCGCAGCCGGGCTTCTTCAAGGCCTTCAAGAAGCTCGTCAAGGCCGCTTCGAACATTACCGAGCCGACGTACCACGACAGCAATCATTCGCCGTCTGGCACGCCGGGGAAGGAGAAGGCGCGAGGGCCGACGGGCTCGTCGAGTCGAGGAGCGGGTGTCGCGGTGAAGCGAAGCGTGACTTCGGCGGACCTGCCCCAGGCGCAGAGTGCGGTCAACAAGCGTGCTGCGCAGTCGCAGGACGTGACGGGGACGTCTCCGCCTCAGGCAGGGTCGGGCACGTCGTACGGTGTTGCAGGACCTTCGCGAGGCGGCTTCATCGTCCAAACGCACGCCAAGGCGGTTCCGACCGTCGCGACGACCACGGGCGCCCCGACCTCGCTCACCGACCTCCCGCCTCTCTCGCTTCCTCCGCCGGCGGGATCGGCCGCGCGCCCGTCAGACTCGGCTCGTCCTTCCCTCGACCGCACCGTCACCGTCGAGGTTCTGCATTCGCCGCAAGAAGCCGGCAGCACCCCGACCGACTCTGTCCTCCCTCCCTCGAGCGTCCTTGCGCGACTATCCGATCTTTCCGCCCATCGACCTGCACCTGAAGCCTACGTTCCGCTCATCCGACTCTTGACCCGAAGCGTTGGCCTCTTCCCCTTCCCGCCGCCTGCGCTCGCCGCCTCGAACCTCTCCAAAATGCTCGCCAACCAGCCTAGTCTCGCTGGAACGCCCAAGAGCGCAACACCTACTCTTCCGACTCCCTCGCCAGCGCAAATCTACGTCTCGCAGTCGCACCACCTCGTTGCTGAATCGCCTCCTGCGCTTCGAAGCGCCGTCCTCGGCCTGATGGACGCTTGCATCCATGCCTCGCTCGAGTCGACGGGCGGATTGCGCGAGTCGGAGAAGGCCATCTTCTGGGACGAAGCGAGGCGCTGGGCAGACGAAGCGCGAGTTCAGGTTGACGATGGGCAAGGCGGGAAGCGGTGGGTCTGGCCGGATGCGGATCGTGAAGCGCTCGTTTCTGTCCTCTCGGCGATGACTCGCGGTGGTCGCGACCTGTCCGACGTTCCTGGTCTCGTCGCCCTTCTCTGCACCTTCGTTACCGAATCCCTTCCTTTCCCTCGACCGCCTTCTCCTCTCTTTGATCCGAACGTCGCCACGCCCTTCATCCGCACTGTTCCATACAGGCCCTCTGCACACGCAAGCGCGCTCGCCCTCCTCACCGCCCTTCACAAGTTCTCCGCCCCGCACATCTACACGGCTTCGACGCACATGGCGCTTCGAGCCGCTCTCGAGGTGGCCAAGCTCCGCGAGGAGCAGGACATTGGCGGCAAGGACGGCGTGCTGGATTTCCTTGGCGCGGTCGTGCGGTTTGGAGAAGTCACGGGTGGGAAGGCGGCGCGCAAGCGGGCAATGTTGCATCGCGGCGAGGACGGGCACGACGGCTCGCTCGAAGCGAGCATTGTCGAGGGAGACGAGATCCTGCGCGAGGTCGTCTCGACCGTCGCGCGCTTGATCGGCTGCGAGGGACTCGTCAGCGTCGTCGAGATCAGGGAGGGGCAGTCTCTTCGCGATATCGACACCTCGCCTTCTTCCTCGGCTGTCAAGACATCCAACCTCCCTTCTCTCGCCCTCGACCTCATGCGTGACTTGATCCGCTCGCCGGCGAATCAGGCCACCAAATCGCTTCGCACCACCCTCGTCGCCCCTCCTCCTTCATCCGACGGCATACGACCTCGCACGCCCGTCCTCCTCCTCGTCGGCGCGCTTCGCTCTCTCCGCAAAGCGATGGCAGAGCAGACGACCGAAGTCGAAGCCGCCATCGGTGAATCTGCCGGCTCCGCCTTGACAGGCCCAACTGGCGAGTCGCGGTGGCCGTCGATGCTCTCGCTCGGATTGCCCTTCCTCTGGAACGGCATCAAGCGCGTCATGCAGTGGGAGAACGGGCCGGTCGACGCGGAAGTTCTCCGGCTTGTTGAGGAACGGCTCGAGGCGGCGGAACGGATGGCCGCGAAGGCGAAGGACGCCTCGACCGCGGCTGGTGCGGCTGGTCCTACGGCCGTGAACAAGGAGCTCGAGGATGTGCCGAAGGGCGTCTCGTATGAGGAATGGTTGATGGCGGTCGAAGTGCTCGACAAGGCCAAGGCGCACATCGCGCTGTGGGAGCAACAGAACCTGCGGCAGTGGATCTTATCCGATGATGGTGCGCTCCTCTCCTGAGTCCTCTTCATCCCTTGAAGGAATTCTGACGGATGTCGACTATCCGCAGACGAGACTACCGCTTCTTCACCCGTCCATGAGAGAGCTCCGCTGCGGCCGCAGGACCTCGGTGCGCTCTACTCGCGGCCTTCCTTCTCATGACCGGACGCTGACGCAGCTTGTTGCAGACTCTGACGAGGAGGACGATCTCGAGCAAGGCTCGCCCGACCAGTTCACTCAACGGCCAGGCGTTCTCGTCGCGTTCACCTCGCTTCTACGGCGAGTCGTGCGGGCCTGGTGTTCGGACGACTTCGCCGGTCCCGCCCATGCCGTCTTCAGCCTCCTCGTCTCACTCGCCCCGCATCTCTCCGATCACTACGCTCGACTCACACTCGACCAGTGTCGTTCAGGCGCCCTCTGCCTCCCCTCACACCCCGAGTGGCTCGACCTCACGCAAGAACTCGTCAAGGCGTTCTACGTACCGCCTTCGCGCGCAACGGGCAGTGCACGGTCGATGCGTCGCGGCGTCACTCCTGTCGTGCGCAGCCGCATTATGCAGTCAGTCACTTCGATTCACTCGCACGTTCGCTACCTGCCAGGCCCTCGTCGTCAGCTCGTCGACACGGTCATCATGCCGCTCCTCGAGACGAGCTTGGAGGCGGAGACGGACGTACAGGTTGCGAGCTCGATGGTCGCCTTGATTACGGAGCTCGGAAGAGATGGGCTCGACGAGACGGAAGTTGCAGGCGAGGGCCCGGTCGGCATGTTCGACAAGCTGCGGCTGCTTCTCATCAAGATGGCGAAGTCGTCGAAGAGAACGCTCGACCGGCAAGCAACCTCAGCGCCCAATACGCCCGCAGCTCGTCGCGTCGGCACCTTTGCGCCCCTCTCGCGCTACGGCAACGCAGGCTCGCCGACGATGCAGCGGGGTGCATCCGCCTCGCCCGCCGTCCTCGACATCGCCGACCCTCCCGAGCTTTCCTCCGTCGCCGTCATGGGGCTCATGTCAATCTTCCACGTCTGCCTCGAGCACTCGACACCAGCCGCATCGGAGAAAGCGGTCGTCTTGTTCCGCGATCTCCTCCACCTCTTCGCACCCGGCTACCTCTCGCCGCCCGATGTCGCGCCCGAACCTGCGGCCGTCCCGCTTCGCACACGCCTCCTCATTCTCCAGTGGCTCGTTCGACTACGAGCCGACGCCTCTCACCGCATTAACTGGATGAGCGACGTCGACATCACCGGTCCAGCCAAGCTCCTCGGTCGACTCGCCTCCTCGAACGGCGATTCTTCGCCGGCCGATGCGGGTGCACCGCTGAGTCCGGCACCATCCGAAGACGGTCATGGCGAGGCGCGCGGACGGTCGAGCAGGCAGGTTTCGATGACCTTGCCTGCGGACGCTGCTGGAAGGTCGCGGAGTGCGAGCCGGCTTCGACGGCAGCTCAACGAGGAGCGCAGTCCGAGCCGCACCAACTCGCTGCGACGCGCCGCTGCCGCTCCGCCCATCGCCGCGGCGCCCGTCCTTTGGACTGTCCCGGAAAAGCTGCCGTTCGACTTTGGCTCTGCGACGTCGGCGATTGGCGGAAAGGCGCTTTCTTCGTTCGACCACAACCGAATGAGGGACTGGACCGAAGAGGAAGACCCTGGTACGGGCCAGATGAAGGTTGTCGAGGCGGAGGAGACGTTGCCGCCGTCCGAGTGGCTCGTTGTCCTGCCGGTCTCGGAGTACCTCCGAGCCGTCAACCATATCCTCCAAGTCGAGCAAGAGTGGGAACTCGTCTCCTACATCTTGTGTCACCTCCCCGAGCAGCTCAGCAACAAGCACTTCGCCTGCGGTCCTCGCTGCGCCCAGCAGATCCACGTCATTCGCAAGGCGCTGTGCGACGGCCTCCGCGCCGGCGATCGAAGCGACCGCATCTTCCCTCGCACTCTCCCAACCGGCATCAAGCGCGCCGAGATTCACGCCGTCGCCTTCAACTGCTTGACCGCCCTCATCGCCTACCGCAGCCTCTTTTCGAAGCAGCAGCAGGACGACATGGTCAGCACATTCATGCTCGGCCTCGGCAACCCTCGCGACACGGCCAAACCCTGCATCCATGCCTTGACCATCGCGGCCTTCGAGTTGCGCCCGTCCGTCACGAAGCACCTCGCCGAGACGGTCCGTCAGCTGCAGAAGATCATCTCGACGGCGCCTCTCGGTGTCCACATCCTCGAGTTCATCGCAGGCGTTGGACAGGAACCATCTCTCTACGCCAACTTTACCGACGCCGACTTCCAGACCGTCTTTGGCATCGCGCTCAAGTACATCCAGGCGCATAACGAGCGGCTCGCCGACAACCCGAACGACGTCGAGGAAGGCATCGAGTACGCCTTCTCCCAATACGTGTTGCTGCTCGCCTACTACAACATCGCCGTCTGGTACCTCGCCTTGCGACTGTTGGAGCGACCCAAGTTTGTCGCCTTCTTGACACGCCGTCTCGTCCAAGCCAACGAGGGCAAGACGGACGTTGACGAGGCGACCGAGGTCTGCCTCGACATGATCGCTCGTTATGCTTACTCGAACGCCGATCCTCGTCCTCGCGCATCCAGCTTCGATAATCTGATCACGGCGCCGACGCAGGCGCCGAACCCGCCGCCAAAGACCTGGCTCGTCGGCAACGCGACCATCACGGTCCGCAAGCTACATGCGCCTGCGTGGGTCGAGGTGACCGTCCGTCGAGCGTCGGGCGTCGTGCGCATGCTCTGGGAGCTGCAGAACATCAGCATGACCTCTTCGGCGCCGGAGAGCGACTTGATCGCCGCCCTCCTGCGCCATCGCGAGACCGCCGGCCTCATGCACGGGATTCCTTCCGTCATCAGCGACGCTCTCGCCATGGTGCCCAACCCCGCCCCGCCGCTCCATCTTGGTACTCGCGCGAGGTCAGTGTCCTTCTCGGGCGCGTCCGCCGCTTCGCAAGTCCCGCTCGCGCAGCGAATCGAGGAGAACGCGGTCGTCGATGCGGCGAATTCAGCGGCGCGAGATGTTCGGCAGGTCACGATCGAGTCGGGCGTCTTGACGGCCGACCCAAGCTTTTTCACCGTTCAGCTCTCGTCCTTCCCGCACGTCGATGCGCGCATGCGTCCGCTGCTTGTCCCGAATGACCCCGCCTCGCAACGAGCGGTGACGACGCTTGACACGATCCCCATCGTCGACTTCCACAAGGTCGGCGTTCTCTACGCCGGTCAAGGTCAGACGCACGAGCTCGACATTCTCGCCAATACGCACGGCTCGAAGGCCTACACCGAGTTTGTCTCGGGCCTCGGCACGCTTGTGCGAACCAAGGGCAGCCGCGATCTCAACATCTACATCGGTGGCCTCGACCAGGAGACCGACATCGATGGCAAGTGGACGTACTGCTGGGACGACGACATCTCGCAGATGGTCTTCCACGTCGCGACTCTCATGCCGACGAACCGCGAGACGGACCCGCAGTGCACGCTCAAGAAGCGCCACATAGGGAACGACTTCGTCAAGGTCATCTGGAACGACTCGGGCGGCGATTTCGCGTTCGACACACTGCCAGGCGATTTCAACTTCGTTAACATCGTCATTCAGCCGCACACGCCCGCCGGCAACCCTTGGATCGGGCCGGGCATGAGCAACAACACCGAATTTTTCAAAGTCTCGATGCAGTTGCGTCCTGGCATGCCCGAAGTCGGTCCGCTCGGCACATTCAAGATGGTCACGGGCTCGTCGCTCCCGCACGTCGTCCGACAGCTCGCCCTGCACAGCAACATCTTTGCGCAGATCTTTCTCGCCTCGGTCGGCTTCGAGACTGGCAGGCCTGCCGGCACGAGCGGCATGACCCACCGCATCGAATACTCGTCAAACTGGCGCAAGCGTCTCCAGCAGATCAAGCTCCTCAAGAAGCGCATCGTCGAGGCGCAGCATGCCGCGTCGCCCTCCGCCGAGAACGGCTCGTCGCCCGCGCAGCCTATCGACCTCGACCAAGCCGAAGCCGCGCGCCTCTTTACCGCCTGGGCATGAGCGGCCTCTCTATCTCCGCATGCACATTGTGCGTTGCCTCTCCCTCGTCACGACTGCGCGCCGCTGACTAGGTCTGCCCTCGCAGATCTCGCCTATTCTCGTCCCCACTCCTTCGCTCTCCCCTCTTGTACAGGATCTACGCAAAGCGCAATTCAGTCTACTGCAACAATGTTGTCGGTTTTACGCATCCGTGCGGGCTTGCTCGCTGCCGAGTGCGAGAGTTCGCGAGGAGCGAGAGTGCGAGGGTGAGCGAGGAGCGAGAAATTCAACGAAGGTCAAGACGGGAAGGGACAGAATTTCGCAACGCACACGTCTCCCGACTTCACGACCTACAACAGTCGACGGCCCGCGATGATGCCGACACACTTCACCTAAGTTGTCAAACGCGGACCGACGAAGAAACGACTGCAGAGGGGTAGAGAGGACGCTCGCAGACAAGGGATGGGCCTCGAGAAGGAGGATAGAGCTTGTGCAAGAGGCGCGTAAACGGCTGATTCGGCTGGGAAAAAGGTCCAGCTGAGGCGCGCGGGGTCGTGTGAGTTGCGAGGACGAGGACAAAGCGGCGGAGCGTCGTCAGCCGTGCGCGGCCGCGAAGCGAGGCGAGAAGTTTGGCGAGTGGTAAGCCTGAAAACCCGTGAGGCTAGTGAACGAGCATCGCGTGCAGGGCAGCAAAAAGGAAAGCGAAATGAAGGGAGTGGAAGCCTATTGTGGTCATGCCTTGTTGGGTCGCGTCGAGCAAATGACTGCGAATGCGATTTTGCGAGAGCGGAAAGAGGCACACAACTACTCTTCGCCGCCCTGCTGAGGCACGGGACCGGGTCCGCCCTCGCCTTGAGGCCGCTTTGCCGAAACGATGCTGCGATGCGAAAGCGAGGGAGAATGTCAGTCCGACTTCAGAGAAAGACGGGTGGAGGAGAAAGAGGTACTCGTCAATGCGGAGCAGCAAGCATGCCGCCTGGATAGAAGGAAACGCGAGGATCAGCTAAGGAGACGTGGAAGAAGCTATGGTCGACGAACTTCGACCGCGGTCTTCAGAGTTTGACACTTGACGGCGGCAGACTCGAGAAGAGGCTCCCTCGTAACCTTGCCCGTTTCGCCATCGATGCGAGCGTCGTGTTGACCGCGTGCATGTGCCGCCTGGTCGCGAATCAGTCAGCAAAAGGCGTCGGAACAAGCGAAAGCGGGAAGGAAGCGTGATGCGCACCTGCAACTCCGTTAAAGTCCTCATCGCGTTCCCGCCAGCGTTTTGCACGAGCGTTCGCGGAATCACCAGCATGGCCTCGCTGACGGCACGCATAGGCCAGCTCTGTATACCTTCCAACTCGCGCGCCTTCTTCGCCAGCCCAACGCTGATCGCCATCTCGGTCGCGCCTCCTCCCGGCGCGAGACGCGGGTCAAAGACAACGTTGCGTGCGACGGCCATCGCGTCGGCCAGGTTCCGGTCGACCTCGTGCAGGACGTCCTTGGACGGCCCGCGAAGGAGAATCGTACAGGCCTTCGGGTCCTCGCACTTCGTGAGGAAGGTGAAGTACCTGCGAGTGTGCGAGTCAGTGTCGTCTTAGAAGAGCGCTGCTCGTAGAGATCTCAAAGTAACGGAAGGACGGAAGAGAGTTGGAAATATGGAGGGGAAGGAGGAAAATCCGGAACGCACTCGTCTCCCAGCTTCTCGACGTGGAACAGCCCACACTTGGTGCCGACGTCGCTCTCGCGCAAGTCGTCGACGCGGTTGACGATGGTGGCGCCGGTGGCGCGCGCGATGCGGTTGTTGTCCGATTTGCGAACGCGGCGGATCGCGGTGATGTTGTTCTTGACGAGATAGTGCTGCGCGAGGTCTGCGCAGCGGCGGTGTCAGTGAATGAGCAACTAGCAGATCAGCAGAGGCGGTCATCGCGGCATTGTGGCACCCACCAGAGATCCCCTTCTCGGTAAAGACGATATCCGGCTTGAACTCGATAATCTTCTCCGCCATCTGCTTGACTTGCTCCTCCTCGATTTCAAGGATGCGGTTCCAGTCCTCCTCCTTGGCCACCTCAATGGCGGTTTGACTTTCCCCCTTCTTGTATTCAAGGGGGCAGTCAAGGAGGACGACGCGGGGGTTCTCGATCCGCCGCCTCATCTTGGGGTGGGTGACGTCCTTGTTGAGCATGACGCCGTCGAGGACGCACGAGTCCTCAATCTCGCCACCGGGAACCTTCTCGACCTTGGCATAGCGCTTGATGTCGACCGTCTTGTTCCCGTTCTCCTCCTTGGCGACCGTGCGCACCGCCTTGAGTGCGAGCTTGCACATCATGTCGCTCCACCGGGAGACAAACTTTGTACCGATCGACGTCTTGATCAGCTTGAGCATCTCGTCTTCGTCCGACGGGTCGACGGGGATCGAAATCGACTCGATGATGGTGAGAGCTTCTTCCAGGGCGCGCTTAAAGGCCGAGATGATGACGACGGGGTGGATGTTGCGCTCGAGGTGGGGCATAGCTTGCGCAAGGATCTCGCCGGCTATGCGAGGCGAGACCGTCAGCAAAAGGACCCGAGTTGAAGCGCGAGGCAACGCACCAAGGATGATGACACTCGTCGTGCCGTCTCCAACCTCCTCGTCCTGTGTCCGCGACAGCTCAATCATGCTCTTTGCCGCCGGGTGCGCGACCTCGATTTCGCGGAGGATAGCGTTGCCGTCATTCGTGAGGCTGGGCAAGCACAAACTTAGCGTCGAGCCCGTGTGAGAGCACTGCAGGACAATACTCACAGAATGCCACCCATGGCTGCGGAACGAGATGCGGAGGGACGACTGGTCAGCGAACCCTACCCAACGTCAACCTGCGGAACGAGTTCTCGAGGACAGCAACGCGACATACGGTCAAGGATCATCTTGAGCATGGCTCGGGGTCCTGCAGAGGGTTTTCAAGGTCAGCATCAACGCTCGCTAACGCCTACGAGCCACCAACGCGAAAGCGAGTTCATCTCGACGGGGACGAGACGGTGCCAACTCACCCAAACACGTCCGGATGACATCTGCCACGGTCTGCAAGCATCAAGAAAGCCATCAGCAGGACGTCCAACCTCAAGCCGTGCCTTTACAAGCCGCGAAGGTTCCTGTGTGCCCTCCTTCGCTCGAACGACGAGGAGTAAAGCGGACGCACCTTTGCCGCCTGGATGTTCTGCTGCTGCGACTTGCGTCCCTGCTGCCTCTCCGGTCCAACTGTCCTCCGTACAAACGGTCCCAGGGGTGTGCGTCGAGCGGTCGTCAAGGGGTGCGGGTGTGAGCGAGCGAAGGTGTCAGATCGCGTCGCTCAAGCGGGAAAAGGACGGCGTGGTGCGCACCGTTGACCACGATAGCCTGGTTTTGCATCTCTGACAGTCAGACAGTCGCGGAGAGTAGTCGCAGTGCCCAACCAACACGCGTCTCTTCCCTCGTCGACTTTCCTGGGAACCACTACAACTCGCTCAGAGGGCTGAACGAGGCTGCTGTTCGATTCCACGGATCACTTGAGCCATGCTGGTGCGCGCGCAACAACTCTCGCCGCGGTTGCTTGTCTCCTCGACCCGGTATTCTGCGATACCCTCACGGCTCTCTCGCAGGCGTCTTACTCAGCCTGAACAGGACCAGACCGCTTGGAATACATGCTACGACATCTACTTGCCATACTGCGTCCCAAAATACCAGATCGCCCAGCCAGCGAGCGCGAGAACCGCGACCACCTGCGGGGATAGTCGACGTACTGAGCGAGTGCGAGTACAAGGACGCGAACAGCACGCACCAGCGCGATAAACCCTACGACAACCCACTGCTTCCTCCCGTCATGCTGGACCGCCGTCCAGCTCCACCCCTTCAGCTCCTTCGCCTGGTCTGGCCGGCGCAGCAGCTGCGCCGGCCCGTACTTCTCCTCGTCCCGCCCTCGGTCTTTGTGTCGCTTCGACAATATCCGCGACGGCACGCTCTGTCCTTCGTGGTGATGGTTGTGCTTGAGCGGTCGATGCTCGCCCTCCACGGCAGAAGATTCCTCCGGGCTGGACTCGATGAGTGACCCCCCGTCTCTCCCCTCGCGTCCTCCTCCGCGCTCATGCTCCGGCTCGTCCTCCTCCTGCACGCTCTTCAAGTACCGCGACCTCGGGTCGTCGATCTTCCTCTCGCCTTTGCCCGTTTGTCTCGTGCTCCTCCACCGCTGCGGCCTGTTCTTATCCGAGCTCATCCTACCGCTGATCCACTTTATCTGTGCCGAGACAGACTTTGGGCGAGCTCTGCGCTTCGACCTGCCTGTGTGCTCCTCCGCACCAGTCGATTCGCCTTCTCCAGGCGAAGACGCGTACTCTTCGTCAATCGCCGCCCGCCAGTCTTCCGCGTCCTCCCCATGCTCCTCACTTATCCCCTCTCGTCCCCGTTCACGGCGATACCGCACCTTCCTCTCCCTCCTCGTCTCTGGCCCCCGCTCCTGCTTCCTCCTCTTCTGCACACGCCCAAGCAGTCGACGCTCCTCTTCCGCCTCTTCGCGGCTCATCGGTCCCGGCTCTTCCTCGTGGCCTCGGCGAGCTTCGCGCCGACGGACATCAAAGGCGTTCACAGCGGGGGAAGGATGATTCGGACGGGGCGAACGCAGTCCCTCGAGCGTCCGACGCTCCTCTTCCAACTCCTCAGTGCTCATTGGGCTCAGCTGTGGGCGATGTTCGTCCCCGCGCGGCGAGTGATGCTCGTGCTGCTGTCCTCGAACGGGTGAACCGAAATCGAGTCCTTCTCCCTCGCGAGGCGACGCCTGCCCAGAGTCCTTCCGCCCCCATTCGTGAGGCGTTCGGGGTGTAGGAGGAAAGCGCGAGAGGATCTTTGAGACGTGGGTGTTGACGTTGGTCTGGACTGAGCGAGGGCGGGTGCGGCGCCGGCGGGAGGGGGCGAGGGCGTACATTGTTGAGGAGGAGTCCGAGTCGGAGGAGTTGGAGTGGGAAGGTGAGGATACGGAAGGTGAGGGGGGTGAATGGGGCGGAAAGGCCGAGCGAGACGAGGAGGACGAGGAAGGGAAGTGAGCAGAGTCGCGCCTTGAAACTCGTGGGGTCGTCCAGGTGTCCATCCTTAAACAGCCGTCGTAAGCTAGCAGTTTGCGCACAAGCAGCGAGACGAGCGAGACCAGCAAGCGAAGTGGGCGTCCGAAACCTCCTAAGGGGACTGAGCGACTTGGTCCGGGGATGTTCCGAGGTCAGGTTGGCTCGGCGGCAGAGGTGGGTGCTGCGCATGCGGACGACGGGAACCAGCGCGCGAGGGTATGACGGCCGTCCGTGGACAAAAGCAGTGCCACACTCTTGAAGAGCCGGAGTTTTGCAAAGCGAGGCAACAGTGTTCGCAATCTTGCTTCACTTTCCGTTCCGTTCTTCGCAACACTTCATGTTTGCCACCGATCTTCTACATGGACGCTCCTGCATGCTAGCAAGCTTCACTTGCCCACAGATATTTCTCAAGCCGTCCTCACATGCAACTTTCCAGCCGCCACGAGCCAGCAGATTTGCGATGCGAACAGTCGAAGGTCATCAGTTTCTGCTAACTTGAGGGGGCACACTTCTCTCTCACCCCGCTTCTTTGAGGTCGACACATCTTGGAAATTGGTAGCTACACTTTCGACCCAGTGGGACACCGGACTTTGCCCTGTTTCCACACGCCCAACCCTCGTCCGCTCTTTCACTCTTATGCAATTCTGGAGAACCACATTCGTTTCGCAGGCACCAGATTACAGCCGACTGAAGAGCACTTTGGCTGATATCCGCGCAGCGACTTTTTTCGAATCTTCGCCACTTCTGCGCTTGTTCGGGCTGCATCACCCCTTGACCTCCTGCACCCCGGGCTCCTTTCCGCAGCTCTGCTCGCGTGTTCTTCCACACGGTCAGGCACTGCACAGGAGGTAGGCTGCCTTGCTTGCTCGGCCGCTCAGCTCAGTCCTCCGAGTGCAGCCTCGAGGTCGTCCACACCCACAGCAACTGCCATGGCTTCTCACCAGGCAGCCAACCTCAGCTTTGTTCGCGCTCAAGCAGAATGGCGCCGAATCCTGTCGCAGAAGCGGGAAGTCCGCGGATGCCTAAGAGGAGAGCACGGGACGGCGATGAGGAGAGAGGAGGCGGTGGCCAGCGGCGCACTGAGCGCTCGGCCCCGCATTGCCCTGAGCAGGTCAGGGACGGTGGCAAGTGCGGGAGAAGAAGTGTGGCGTCGTGCGGAGGCAAACGACTTCGTCTATGAAATGCGAAAAGTGCACCCCGATTTAATTGTAAGTTTGTGCCCTACCCTTTTGTCCACGCACGGCCGCCATAGGAGGCAAACGACTTCGTCTATGAAATGCGAAAAGTGCACCCCGATTTAATTGTAAGTTTGTGCCCTACCCTTTTGTCCACGCACGGCCGCCATACGAGGGCGGCAGAAAGAGCGACGGAGAAGGAGGTTGCGAAGGTCAGTCGCGAGGAGGCGAACCCGGAGAGTGGACGCCGAGCGCGGTGTCGAGTCGCGGTCGGCTTCAATCGAATGGTGTGCTCAGCTGACCGGGCAAAGCAGGAAGCTCAAGAGGAAGAACTTGGAGAAGGTGGAGGAGAGGAGGGAGGGAAAGGACTTTAGCAACTCGCTGACCATCTCAGCGGAGACTTGCAGCGTCGTCCAGTCGAACGAATCGACACGAGGAAGCAGAAGATCCCGCGCGCAGAAACAGGCAAGCAGGCGATCGACTTTGTCCAGAAGAGAAGAGTTCCCCGCCTCGTCTACCATCCCCCTCCTTCGCGCAATTGCACTTCTGTACTCCTCCGTGCATGTCCATCCTGTCCCGTGTGCAGTGGGCCGTCGACGACGCAAACACTTCCACCGCCCCGGCCCGATAGACTGCACGTGAGAGCACGAGGCGAGGGCGCGATTGCGAGATACAAGGTGGATAGGCAGCACGAGGCAACCTCGCGGAGGCGCCGAATGAGCTGCAGGGTCTTTGACCATCCAGTGCAATCTAGCAGAGACCCGCCCACAGCTGGATCGCACACGCTCAACGCCAGAATTCTCGACGGAGAGAAGCGGCGGAGTTTGCGGCAGCACCGGCCTCCACCCTGCGCGACTTGACCGGCCGTTCCTCGAGTGGTGATTGGCTGGAGGAACACGTCCGCCTCGCCCGAGATCACTCTCCCGCGAGAGGACGGAGCGACGAGGGAGGTGTGAGGCGAAGTTCGCCGCCAGTTGTCACGAGAGCTTCTTTGCGCCGCTGCTGTCTCCCGCGAGTCGCCGCGAGTCACACGCAAACGCACCGTCAGCCGTTGGCCCACCCCCGCTTCACGCTGTTGTGGCCCCGTCTGTCGCCTCAATCGAAGGAAAAGTTGCCTCTCGCCTCGTCATCCTCCTGCGTCCCGCTTGAGTCGCCCAAGCGACAGCCAGCCTCACTGTGAGTCCAGTCGTTGCACAACAACTCCCCCGGAGCGAGAGCACGGAGCGGGAGAGCTGACTCTGGTCCTTATCGACCCTCCTCACGCCTCCTTCGCCTCGTTCCTCGCCTCTCCTCGCGCTCGACTCGGCTTGCCTGTGCCGCGTGACTCGCCAAACCCGTTCTGAAATCGCTCCGACATTTGACCATCTCCCGCACGCCGTGCTCGCTCGAATCGCCGACTCGCCTGCACAACCCCCCACTCCCAAACACCCGCAGACCCGCACCACCCCGTAGAGCGCACTCGAGAGCCACATACATGGCCCCGACCCTCGTGCGCTCCGCCCACCTCGTCAACCACCAGAAGAAACACGTCTCGTTCGACGACGATGCCCTCGCCCGCCTGAGCGGCCTCGAGTCGTCCGGCAGCGGCGCCATCCTCGACGACGCCCTCGTTGAGGAAGAGGACTACGCAGTCGACGTCGTCAGGGATGCCTACGGATCGCTGCCCGCCAAGCAGGGATTGTATGACCCCGAGGAGGAGAAGGACTCGTGCGGGTGCGTTCGCACGTGCGGGCGCTTTTCGCCCCCGACATCGCGCTGACTGCGTCGCTCGATATGTCCGCCAACAGTGTTGGATTTGTATGCCACATCAAGGGCAAGCCGAGCCACAAGGTGAGCTTTGCCGTCGAGATCGGCTCGCTTTTCGTCCAACTCGCCGGCTAATCACGCGTTCCTCCCGCTCCCGCAGATTGTCAGCGATGCCAAGCACCTTCTCTGTATGTAGCGACGTGCTCACTTCATTAGATGACCCGAAGCGCTTGTCGTGACGCGATTCCCGCAGGCAACATGACCCACCGCGGCGCAACCGGTGCCGACTCACGCGACGGCGACGGCGCAGGCGTCATGGTCGGCCTCCCGCACGCCTTCATGGTCCGCGAGGGCGAGCGCGAGATCGGCCACAAGTTGCCCGGCCAGGGCGAGTACGCGGTGGGCAACGTCTTTTTCCGCAAGCCGTCGTCGCCCGACTGGCACAACGATTCGACTCTCCGCGGGCAGCAGAAGGTGTTCAGCGAGATTGCCGACTCGCTCGACTTGCGCGTGCTCGGGTGGCGACACGTCCCGACCGACGGCACGATCCTCGGTCCGGCCGCACTGTCGCGCGAGCCGCTCATTCTCCAGCCTTTCGTCGTCCTCAAAAGCCACTATGGGACCGACAACAAGCCGGCGCAGCGCATTACGTTCGACGAGAAGTATTTTGAGCGCCAGCTGTACGTCCTGCGCAAGCAGGCGACGCACACGCTCAAGCTCGAGAGCGGGTTCTACATCTGCTCGCTCTCGCCCAAGAACATCGTCTACAAGGGCCAGCTCTCGCCGCCGCAGGTGTACAACTACTACCACGACCTGAACCATGTCCTCTTCGCGTCGCACTTTTGCCTCGTCCACTCGCGCTTCTCGACCAACACATTTCCGTCGTGGGACCGCGCGCAGCCGATGCGGTGGGCCGCTCACAACGGCGAGATCAACACGGTGCGCGGGAACAAGGCGTGGATGCGCGCAAAGGAGGGCAACATGAAGTCGTCGACGTTCGGCGACGAGCTCGAGCTGCTGTACCCGATCGTCGAGGCGGGCGGGTCCGACTCGGCCGCTTTCGACAACGTTCTCGAGTTGCTCGTCGTCAACGGCGTCCTCTCGCTCCCCGAGGCGGTCATGGTCATGGTCCCCGAGTCGTTCCAGAACAATCCCGACATGGAGGCCGACAAGCGCGCGTTCTACGAGTGGGCAGCGTGCATCATGGAGCCGTGGGACGGACCGGCGCTCTTCACCTTCTCCGACGGGAGGTACTGCGGCGCGAACCTCGACAGGAACGGTCTCCGCCCGTGCAGGTGGGTCACCACGAACGAGGACATCATGGTCTGCGCGTCCGAGGTCGGCGCCATCACGATCGAGCCGGAGAAGGTCACTCGCAAGGGTCGCTTGCAACCGGGCAAGATGCTCCTCGTCGACACGGTGGAGGGCCGCATCGTCGACGACAAGGAGCTCAAGCACAACTCGGCCAAGCGCCAGCCGTTCGCCAACTGGATCGCGCGGGAGCTCCTGCGCCTCCCCGAGATCATGGCCAAGGAGAAGGCCAAAGGCGCCGAGCTCGGCGTCGAACTCGACGACTCGACTGTCTCGACCGACCCGCGCTTGCTGGCCGCGGGCTACTCATTCGAGCAGCTCGACTTGCTCCTCCGCCCGCTCGTCAATGACGGCAAGGAGGCCCTCGGATCGATGGGCAACGATGCCCCGCTCGCGTGCATGGCGACCGCCCCGCGCATCCTCTACGATTACTTCCGCCAGCTCTTTGCGCAGGTCACGAACCCGCCCATCGACCCGATCCGCGAGGCCCTCGTCATGTCGCTCGAGTCGACCGTTGGCGCCGGACCGAATGTCCTCGAGATGAACGCCAAGCAGTGCGGACGCCTCCTCCTCCCCTCGCCCGTCTTGACGATCGAGGAGACCAACGCCCTCAAGCGCCTCAGCATCGTGTACGCGGACTGGCAGTCGCGCACGATCGACATCACGTTCGACAAGGCCGAGGGCGTCCAGGGCTACGTCCGATGCCTCGACCGCGTCTGCGCCGAGGTCACCCAAGCCATCGCCGACGACATTCGCGTCGTCATCCTCTCGGACCGCGCCGTCGGCCCCTCGCGCGTCGCCATCTCGTCGGCCGTCGCGACCGGCGGCGTCCACCACCACCTCGTCCGCAACAAGCAGCGCAACAAGGTCGCGCTCGTCGTCGAGTCGGCCGAGGCGCGCGAGGTCCACCACGTCTGCGTCCTCGTCGGCTACGGCGCAGACGCCGTCAACCCGTACCTCTGCCTCGAGGCGATGCTCAAGCTCCGCCGCGAGGGCCTGCTCAAGGGCGACTTGACCGAGCAGCAGGTCGTCGAGAACTACAAGCACGCCGTCGACAACGGCATCCTCAAGGTTATGTCCAAGATGGGCATCTCGGTCCTCTCGAGTTACAAAGGCGCGCAGGTCTTCGAAGCGCTCGGTCTCGCCGAGGACGTCGTCGAGCGTTGCTTCACCGGCACCGCGTCGCGCATCCAAGGCGCAACCTTTGAGATGCTCGCCCTTGACGCGCTCGAGACGCACGAGCGTGGGTACCCTTCCCGCGAGACGGTTCTCCCGCCCGGTCTTCCCGAGACGGGGGAGTACCACTGGCGCGATGGCGGCGAGGCCCACATCAACGACCCTGCCGGCCTCGCTTCGCTCCAGGACGCCGTTCGCGAGAAGAATCAGGCCTCGTACGACGCATACGCCGCCAACGCGCTCCGACAGGTCCGCGCCGTCACACTCCGAGGTCTCCTCGACTTTGAGTTCTCCAAGGGCCAGGCGATCCCGATCGAGCAGGTCGAGCCGTGGCACGAGATTGTCAAGCGCTTCGTCACGGGCGCCATGTCGTACGGATCGATCTCGATGGAGGCGCACTCGACGCTCGCCATCGCCATGAACCGCATCGGCGGCAAGTCGAACACGGGCGAGGGAGGCGAGGACGCCGAGCGGAGCGACTACCTCCCCAACGGCGACACGATGCGCTCCGCCATCAAGCAGATCGCTTCGGGTCGCTTCGGCGTCACGTCCAACTACCTCGCCGACGCCGACGAGCTCCAGATCAAGATGGCACAGGGCGCCAAGCCAGGTGAGGGAGGCGAGCTTCCCGGCCACAAGGTGTCGAAGTCGATCGCTCGCACCCGTCACTCGACTGCAGGCGTCGGCCTCATCTCGCCGCCGCCTCACCACGACATTTACTCGATCGAGGACTTGAAGGAGGTGCGTTCGAAGGGTCGGGACTCGAGGCGCGCGAGACTGCCGAGCTAACTCCCTCTTTGCCTTTCTTCGCAGCTCATCTATGACCTCAAGTGCGCAAAGTGAGTGGTCTTGCTCTCCCACACCATGCGCAACGAATGCATGCTAATCTTCCCTCTCTGTACGCAGCCCTCGCGCTCGCGTCTCGGTCAAGCTCGTCTCAGAGGTTGGCGTTGGTGTCGTCGCTTCGGGTGTCGCCAAGGCTCGCGCCGACCACATCCTCGTCTCGGGTCACGACGGCGGTACGGGTGCCTCGCGGTGGACCGGTATCAAGTACGCAGGCTTGCCCTGGGAGCTCGGTCTCGCCGAGACTCACCAGACGCTCGTCCTCAACGACTTGCGCGGCCGCGTCACGCTCCAGACTGACGGGCAGATCCGCACGGGTCGTGACGTAGCCATCGCTTGCTTGCTCGGCGCCGAGGTGCGTTCCACCAGTCAAGCTGCTTCCTCCGCCTGACTTTGCGCTGACTTGCGTTGTTCTCGCTTGCGCAGGAATGGGGTTTCGCTACCACGCCTCTGCGAGTAAAAACCTGAAACGCTCCTTTCTTGCCATCAAGCTGACCTCGTTCCCGCCTCGCAGGATCGCCATGGGCTGCGTTATGATGCGAAGTCGGTCGAGCGCTTCTCCTTCGTTGCGAGCGCTTGCTGACCTCGACCATGCCGCGCAGAGTGCCACCTGAACACCTGCCCTGTCGGCATCGCCACTCAAGAGCCCGAACTCCGCAAGAAGTTCACGGGCACGCCGGAGCACGTGATCAACTTCTTCTTCTACGTCGCCGAGGAGCTTCGCGGCATCATGGCCAAGCTCGGTTTCCGCACGATCAACGAGATGGTCGGCCGGTCCGACATGCTCAAGGTCGACGAGTCGCTGCGGAACCCGAAGACGGCCAACCTCGACCTGTCGGCGCTCCTCAAGCCGGCATGGCAGATGCGTCCGGGTGTCGCGACCTACAAGTGTCGCGCCCAAGAGCACAAGCTCTATCTTCGCCTCGACAACAAGCTCGTCGACGAGGCCGAGCTCTCGCTCACCAAGGGTCTCCCGACCCGCATCGAGTGCAACGTAGTCAACACCGACCGCGCGCTCGGCACGACGCTCTCAAACCACGTCTCGAAGCGCTTCGGTGAGGAGGGTCTCCCGAAGGACACGATCCACGTCTACGCCAAGGGATCTGCTGGCCAGTCCCTCGGCGCGTTCCTCGCGCCCGGCATCACGATCGAGCTCGAGGGCGACACGAACGACTATCTCGGCAAGGGCCTCTCGGGCGGCAGGTTGATCCTGTACCCGCCCGAGGTCCTCACACAGCCCGGTTCGGCGTTCAAGTCGGAGGAGAACATCATTTGCGGCAATACCTGCCTCTACGGTGCGACGAGCGGTCAGGCGTACATCCGCGGTATCGCCGCCGAGCGCTTCGCCGTTCGCAACTCGGGCGCAACCGCCGTCGTCGAGGGCTGCGGCGACCACGGCTGCGAGTACATGACGGGCGGCCGAGTCGTCGTACTCGGCTCGGTCGGCCGCAACTTTGCTGCCGGCATGTCGGGCGGCATTGCGTACGTCTTTGACGCGCAGAAGGACTTCCGCGCCAAGGTCAACATGGAGATGGTCGAGCTCGACACGGTCAATGACCCGCACGAGATTGCCGCGCTGCGCGGCATGATCGAAGACCACAAGCACTACACCGGCTCGGAGCTCGCCGCCCAGATCCTGCGCTCGTTCAATCAGGTCCTCCCGCGCTTCGTCCGCGTGATGCCACTCGACTACAAGGCGGTCCTCGAGGCCGAGGCTGCCCGTGCCGCTGCCGAGAAGAAGCGTAAGTTTGCGCCCGCCAAGCCGACGCCCATCGTCGACGCGTCCAAGGCGGCCGCCGTCCCGATCGAGAACGGTTCCAAGGTCGCCGAGCCCGCCGTTGTCGATCTCGAGGACTCGATGGTTGACGAGGCGACCGCCAGGAAGCGCATCGAGACGCTCGACAAGGTCAAGGGCTTCATGAAGTACAAGCGTCTGACCGAGCCGTACCGCAACCCGCGCAAGCGCGTCAAGGACTGGGCAGAGCTGTCGAGCCGCCTCAGCGACGACGAGTGCAAGGTGCAGACGGCGCGCTGCATGGACTGCGGCGTCCCCTTCTGCCAGTCCGACTCGGGTTGCCCGATCTCCAACATCATCCCGAAGTGGAACGACCTCGTCTTCAAGGGACAGTGGCGCGACGCCTTGAACCGCCTCCTCATGACCAACAACTTCCCCGAGTTCACCGGTCGTGTCTGCCCCGCGCCGTGCGAGGGCGCGTGCGTCCTCGGCATCAACGAGCAGCCCGTCGGCATCAAGTCGATCGAGTGCGCCATCATCGACAAGGGCTTCGAGATGGGCGTGCGTTCCGCTGTCCTTTCTTCCGCTTCCGAGTCCTCGCTCATGCTCTTTCTCACGCAGTGGATGGTTCCCGCCCCTCCTGCCGTCCGCACTGGCAAGCGCGTCGCCATCATCGGCTCCGGACCAGCCGGTCTCGCCGCCGCCGACCAGCTCAACAAGGCCGGCCACCTCGTCACCGTCTACGAACGCCAGGATCGCTTCGGCGGTCTCCTCATGTACGGCATTCCGAACATGAAGCTCGACAAGCGCACCGTACAGCGACGAATCGATTTGATGGCCGCCGAGGGCATCCAGTTTGTCAACAAGGCGGACGGTTAGACTCGCTCTCTCGCTCTTCGCGCTGCAATCGCTGACTCGCTCTTGATCTGCAGTCGGCGTCACGCACGACATCAACGACATCCGCGCCGAGAACGACGCGCTCATCATGGCGACCGGCGCGACCTGGCCCCGCGACCTCAAGATGAAGGTGCGCTCGTTCCCTCTCCACCTCTTCCGGATCAGTTCTGACCCTCGTACACTCGTGCAGAACCGCGACCTCGACGGCATCCACTTTGCGATGGAGTTCCTCACGCAAAACACGCGCAGCCTGCTCGACTCGAACCTCGAGGACGGGCGGTACATCGATGCGCGCGGCAAGGACGTCCTCGTCATCGGAGGCGGTGACACGGGCAATGACTGCATGTGCGTGCCGTCCCAAGCGCTGGGAGGAGCGAGCTGCTGACGGGAGATGGATGGCTTTGCAGCGGCACTTCGCTCCGCCACGGCGCCAAATCGGTCACCAACTTTGAGCTGCTTCCTCAGCCGCCTTCTGCGCGTGCTGGCGATAATCCCTGGCCGCAGTGTGAGTTCGGCGTTGCAAGGGCTGGACTCGACTTGTGCTGACTGACCCACCTTCGCTCTCGCAGGGCCCAAGGTGTTCCGCGTCGACTACGGTCACACCGAAGTTGCCGCGCACTTTGGCAAGGACCCTCGCGAGTACTCGATCTCGACGAAAGAGTTCATCTCTGACGGTAACGGCAAGATCAAGGGTGTCAACACGGTCCGGGTCGAGTGGACCAAGAACGCGCTCGGGCAATGGCAGATGAGCGAGATCCCCGGCTCGGAGCAGTTCTTCCCCGCCGACCTCATCTTCCTCGCGCTCGGCTTCCTTGGACCCGAAGAGGCGGCGATCAAGGCACTCGGAATCCAGCAGGACGGCAGGTCGAACGTCAAGACTCCCGCCGGCAAGTACTCTACGAGCGTCGAGGGCGTCTTCGCGGCCGGAGACTGCCGGCGCGGCCAGTCGCTCGTCGTTTGGGGCATCAACGAGGGCAGGTCGGCGGCGGCAGAGGTTGACCGGTTCCTCACGGGCGACACGCGCCTGCCGCTCGCTGGCTCGATCAAGGTCCGCTCGTTTGCGCCCGCCAAGTACGCCGACAAGCAGCCTCAGGCGTCCGTCCAGGTCGAGGCCGTCGCCGCGTGAACGCGTGAACCTCCTCTGTCCTCTCCTCTGAAATCGGCCCGCCCTCGTCGGGTCTCGCTGCTTCCGCTTTTTCTCCCTCGCACCAGCACCCGCATCAAGCATGCCTATCCCTCCGACTCTCGCTTCTTCCCGACCTCTCTCAGCAAGTCAAGTGTTGTCTGGCGGGTTCTCCGGAGATGTTCTGCCCCTCCCCCGGTCTCTCTATATACTCTACCCGTATCTCTGCGTTACCCTCCCCGTTGTAATGGCTTTCGACTGTTTTCCTCGCTGGCTCACGACGCGACGGCCTGCCGCTGTCTTGACCTTCTCGGGACGAGCTTGCGCCGTCTCTCATCCGCTCTCGTTCGCGTCGCCGTGTGCGCTCCTTCGCTCTGAAGACTTGCACGACGCCACATCCTCGCACAGTATAGCGCTCGCTCGAACCAGTCAGCTCTCCCCTCGCCGCGCACACCCCACATCCTCCCGATCAAGGTCGCTCTTCCCACGCCCTCGCACGCTCTGCAGACCCCAGACAAGCTCAGATGCAGACAGTTCCCATTCATGACTCGGCGTTGAGCCTTATCGGCCACACGCCTTTGGTTCGACTGGACCGCATCGCGAAAGAGGAGGGTCTCGAGTGCAACTTGTTGGCAAAGGTCGAGGGCTTCAGCGCAGGCGGGAGCGTCAAGGTACTTCTCTATCCGTCATCTTCAGCGCGTCTGTCCATCTAGGACGGCGAAGGAGGAGGTTGTGGCCTGGCGCAATGCTCACCTCGCGCAATTCCTCTTTGCAGGACAGGATCGCGTTGCGGATGGTCGAAGAGGCGGAGAAACAGGGTCGTCTGATCCCTGGTGTCTCGATTCTGGTCGAACCGAGTGCGTTTCCCTCGCTTGCTTCGTTAGAAACGACCCAGCTGACCTCTGCGGGACGCCGTTCGAAGCGAGTGGGAATACTGGAATCGGGCTGGCGCTCGTTGCGGCAGTCAAAGGGTACAGGTGTATCATCACGATGGTATGTGGAGGCTCTTCGTCGCATAGGAACTCGAGGCTGACTTGCTCGGGCGAAAACAGCCGGAGAAGATGAGCAAGGAGAAGTCTAACACGCTCAACGCCCTCGGTGCGTTGCCTTTTGCTCGCGAACGTTGACGCCGTGCGAAAGCTCACCTCGCAACACGAACAGGCGCGGAAATCTACCGAACACCGACCGAAGCAGCGTGGGACTCGCCTGAATCGCACATCAGCCTTGCGAAGCGGATTGTCGCATCGACGCCGAACGCGGTCATGCTCGACCAGTACAACAACCCTGCGAGTGCGTCTCGCTCTTCTTCGCTCGCTCCGTTTCATGAGGCGAGGCTGACTAGGATTTCTGCCACGCCAACCTTCTCAACCCTCGCCTCTTCCGCCTGCTAAATCTCTCGCACTGTCTCTTTCCCGCAGACCCGGACGCTCACTACCACACCACCGCAGACGAGATCCTCCACTCCCTCTCCCTCGTCCCTTCCACCCCTGCTCGTCCCTCAAGCGGCACAGTCGACGTGATCGTCGCCGGCGCCGGTACAGGCGGGACGCTCACAGGCCTGTCGAAGCGTTTGAGGGAGGCAAATCCAGAGCTGATCAGTGTCGGTGTCGATCCGATCGGGAGCGTGTTGGCGAGGCCGAAGAGTCTCAATGTACTCAAGGAGGGGGAGAGCGCGATTTACAAGGTGCGTTTGACGGGTAGAAGCGCTTTGTGAAGCTGTGCCGGCACTGTGGCGAGCTGACGCTGGGGATTTCGCTTGTTGTGCGCAGGTCGAAGGAACCGGCTACGACTTTGTAAGCTTTTTTTTTTTTCCTGCGCTCCCTCAACTCGCTCGTGATTGATCAGCTCGCCTCTGGTCTCTCGCCGCGCAGGTCCCCGCCGTCCTCTCCCACTCCGACGTAACCCACTGGCTCAAATCCACGGATGCCGACTCCTTCGCCACCTGCAAACGCCTGATTCGCACCGAAGGCTTGCTAGTCGGTGGCTCGTCAGGCGCGTCGGTCTTTGCGGCGCTGAAGTGGTTGAAGAGCGAGGAGGGCTGGAGGGTTGCGGGGGGAGTGAGGGGGAAGAATGTGGTGGTTGTGTTGCCGGATTCGTAAGTCGCCTCCTCCATTGTTCCTCACCTCGAGGCATGTTGAAGCTAACGAGTGGTCGAGCAGGATCCGCAACTACATCACCTCTTCCTGGCTCAACAACGACCCACCGTCCTCCGTCGGGTCTCAGTCGGCGGCGGACAAGTCGCACTCTGTCGCGACGGACCTAGGAGACGTCGACGCGTTGACGAGAGGGATGGGCGGACTAGCCACGCCGCCTGATTCGGCGCATGGGGATGCGGAGTAGAGGAGAGCAGGTGGGGATTGTCGGAGATCCGGTTTGCGGTATGTTTAGACTAGCTTGGTTTCCTTTTCTGGCTTTTGCTGTAACACCACGCCTTCGCTTCGATCTCACGAGACGGACAAAGCGCGCGCACGCGAGATGGGGTTGCAGTGATGTACAACAAGGATGCAAAGGAAAGGGAAGAAGGAGAAGAAGGTCAGGCTGCGACTGCTGCTGCACCGGCGGTGGGCGGGGCGCCGGATGCTTGGAGTTGTTGTTGATACTGGCCTTGGAGATTGACGATCTGCGCAGTACGAGCGGGTTAGTCCAGCAAGCTTTACAGGACATCCGGGTCTGCTGTCTCCGAGAGAAGCGGAAGAGGCCGGAACGAGCGAGAGCCAGGAGTTGACGTACCTCGACCTTCTTCGTTTCCAGCTTGGTCTCTAGATCTTTGAGGTTTGTCTCGACGCGCTTGCTGTTCAAGAGTATGGTTAGCGAGCTTCCCTCTTGCGACAGCATCCCAACGGCGCAAAGACTAGGACACAATCTTGACACCGTAGAGCCTGTCGAGAGAAGGCTAGCAACGCACATCTCTCCGCCGATCCACTCGAGCCGCTTGTCGACATTCTGCTTCGCCTCGTCCGGTTCTTGCTTCATCAGTATCGGACCAACGAGCTTGAAGACGTTGTTGTTTGGTGTTAAAGCTGCGAGTTCCTGTGCGAACGAGCAACAATGGCGAGGATCAGCTCTCACGGCGCTGGAACAGGCAGAGAGACGAGTGAGCACTTGAGAAACGCCGCACCTTTTTGACGCTCTCGTTCTCGGTCTTTTGGGCGTCGAGACGTTGTCGGGCTTCGACGGCCTTTGCGTAGTCTGCAAGACGAGCGTGAGGAGGTTGAGCGAGAGCGAAGGAGCGATCAAAGGACGGAAGGGACGAGCGGGTCAGCTAGTCGTCCTGACATGCCCGATCAGTCCCAGCGAGCCTGCTAGCAGACGCACCGGACTCCAACTTTGTGAATGACGAGGTGGCAGCCTGCAGCTTTGCCTCGAGCGCCGTGCTGGACGTTGACATGATGAGGATGGACGATGGGGACGAGAAGAGGGAGAGGCGAGTTGGGAGTTGTTGGGGCGGGTCAGGTGGAGTCTGCAGGGTTTCCGAAGCACAGCAGGCGGTCACTCTGTTCTATCCGAGCGCGAGGTTGACAGGTAAAGAGGTCAACCTCCTTCTCCCTGATTTCGCTCAACCTTGGCGCTCCTCTCGCCCGTTCGGCTGCGCTTGCATGCTCAGCAGGGTCGCAGGACGCCTGTTAGGAGGCGCATTTGGCTCGCCGTCGCCCGCATGCCGACCTGATTCCAACTCGACCGCTTCAATCAACCTCGCGACAACTTCGACGGCGAGCGCGCAGATGACTGGTCCGAGTGGATATGTACGCGCGAATAGAGTAGCTGAGGGAGCTTGGAATGAGGGATTGGCGGCAGGGGACCCCATCGAGCCGGCTGGGACGGTCAATCCCGCCGACACCCTCGTCTTGCCTGGGTCTGGCTCGGGAGACGACGAGAACGCGTTTCCGAAGAAGAAACGACGGAGGAAGAGGCAGAAGGAGAAGCGGAGGAAGAAGCAGGAGGCGGCGAAGGAGGGCGAGGAGATGCAGGTTGAGGAGGATGGCATGCTCGATATCGGCGGACTCCCTTCAGCTTCCGACGACAGCGACTACAGAGACGAGTCCGAGGACTCCGGAGGCAGGGTATCGAAACGCCGCTCGCTGCGCATCCACTCAACGTCGCCGAATACCCCGTCCGGCGCACGACTCGCCTCGCTTCGCAAAAAGCGCTCACGCAAGTCAGTGACGCCCGAGCTTGCCAGCGACGACTCGCCGAGGTCTGCGAAGCGCAAGAGGGCGGACGAGGATGGGCCGAAGGTGGAGGAGCGCGCGGCTGGCGGTCTTGGGAAGGGAAAGGGCAAGGGCGGCAAGTTTGGTGTTACGGGTCGGCGCAGTGAACCAGTCGCGAATGAAGGCAGTAGAAAGGCGGCGGTGCCGGTAACGCGTCCTACGAGCCGCGAGTATGAACTGGACGAGGACGAGATCATCGACTTGAAGATGAAGGACATCAAGGACTTGCAGAATCCGCATCTCAGCCGCGACTACAAGAAGCTCAGCCGTGCGTTAGTCTTCTCTTTCTGGGCTCGTTCGCTACAGCTGAGACCCTGTCACTTTGCGCAGTGGGCGAGAACGCTTCAATCAGGATCGGCGAGGTCGTCGAAATTATGCAAGAGGAGAAGCGGCGATGGCTGGGCACCGTCGAGCAGATCCGGCGAGTGGACACACGCTAGCTTGTCTTCTTCACCTGAACTGACAGATTCGCCCTCACAGAGCGCTCACCAGCGACCTCTCGCTCGCCGCCGGCCGTCCGCAAGCAACCGGCGTATCACTTCAGGTTTCGTGGCTGTACTCGAGGGAAGATTTCATCGCTTGCAGGGGCAGCGGCAACGAGTGAGACACTCCGTCCATCTCCGTCTTTCCACGATGTCTGATACACCCTTTTTCTGCGCCGCAGAGCCGACGCCTGGCAAGTACCGAGTGCGATCATGGGTCCTAGCGAACGTGTCAAGACGAGCCACAAGGACTGGTACCACCATACTCGGTTGAAATCTTCGAGTGCGTCGCCGCTCCTCTTTCCCATTGGAGCCGGACTAATGCTTCATCCTTTTCCGCGCAGCCGCAGAAACGTATGCCTGTCCTTTGAGCGTCAGCCCGGCATCGCAGTGCTCTTCCACCTGACGTCCCCAATCATTACAGCGTCTACCTCTTCGACGACTCGTACCCGGCCGAACCGCCTAACGGATCGGCTGCTCCTCATCCTCTCTGCGCATACCGTACCGACACCCTTCTCAACCTGACTCCATCAGGCTACGCCGTTCCCGCACTCTCCACTCCGACCGCCACCTCAAAGCACGCCTTCCACAATCAGACGACCGTCCCACCCTACTTCTTTGGCGTCTCGGCCATCTCGCCCTTTAAGGACGACGAGCCACCGCTCCGCTTGCACGGCGGGAGAGACGGCGTCCCGCAGGTCCCGTACGTCCGGACGGCGTTCGCGTTTGAGCCGCAGTTCGAGCACAACAGCGACGAGGAGGAGATGGAGAGTGAGGCGGGGAGTGTCGCTGCAAGTGCGAGGAAGAAGGCGAAGGGCAAGGCTAAGCCGCGGCAGAAAAAGATCTGGCCGATGGTGCATCTCTCGAGCGCCTTTCTTCGAGTCTTCGAGCTAACCCTCCATCTCGCAGCAATTCGTCCCTCACTCGGTAAACAACGACCCGTACAATCCGCGCGACGTGCAGCACTATTCGCGAGCAGCCGGCAAGTGGTTCGCCATCGCCGACCTCCTGAAGAACAAGGGCTACCGCAAGATCAAGTCCGCCAAAGTCTCCAGCACCGAACCCTCCCACAAGGCGAAAGCGCAGGCGTTCACCTTTGACCTGCCCGAACGCACTGCCTCGCGTTTGTCAAAACTCATCTCGACCTCTGAGTCTACCGCCGCGTCCTCCTCGACCGACGACTTTAACCCCCGGAACTCTTTGGAGCCCGAAGTGATCGCTCGCCTCTCCCACCTTGCCGACTCGAAGATCGTCCGCGGCGGCGCATTTGGCTTGACTGGAAACGCGTACCTCGTCACTCGCGCCGAAAACATTGCCTACCTTTTGAACGGCGTCGACGAGCCCATCGAACAGCGCGTGCAGAAGACGCAGATCGAACTCGTCCAGCGCGAGTCGTGGAGGGCGTCGGCGAGCTATCGCGCCAATGTACTCGCCGACGGCCGGAAGTTGTTGGAGGACGCGAAGTCTTGGAGGGACGAGGTCGATCAGAGAATCAAGGGCGTGCAGGAGGGCGAGGGACTCGGAGCGGAGTGGAGGCGGACTGGAGACGAGAACTTGCCGAGCAGGTGCGAGTGGATCTGTCCAGAGACGGGCGAGGCGATTTGAACGAGCGGGCGCGCGGGAGGTCTCCGGCTGTACTCGGTGCTGTAGTCTCGGCGCTATCTTGTCCTCTATTTCAACAGCGTCACAACGACAGGAGTGTATGGCACGGCACAACAGCTGGCACGGGGACACCGAAAGAGAGGGACAGACTCCTACGCCTTCTTCCCATCCCACAGCTTCGACTTGTCCTTCAAGTACCCCTTGCTGTCAAAGAGAACCCCCTCCCTTCTCAACAACTCGATCTTCTCGCCCGTCTTCTTCCCCTCTCCCGCCTGGCTTGGGCTCTTGCTCCATTCGCCGCAGAAGCCGCCGATGAAGAGCGTCGAGGCGATGATGCGGTGACAGGGTACGTACGGCGCGAAGGGGTTGGATCGGAGGGCGGAACCGACTGCAGAAAAGGGATGAGCGAGGTGGAGCAAGGGAGGGAAACGGACGAACCCGCGCGAGGGGATGAGGAGAGTAGCGATGCCAATTGGCCGTAAGTTGAGACGCAACCTTCGGGGATTGTCAGAAGGAGGTCGTAGAGCTGTGTGCAGCAAGCCGCACGGCGCAGCAAGCGAAGTCAATCCTGAGTCAGCTAGTCAGCCAGGCGAGCGTACTAGAGCGAATCGAAGCGCGCGCACCTTCCACTGGAAGGCAGTCACCTTTTCTGACGCCTTGCGCTCGCCGTCTCGTGCCGCTCGCCTGACGAAAGCCAGTCTGCCTGCCGCAGAAAGCGGGAACGGCGGAGGAACTCTCCCGACAACGAAGGTCGCGTCCCCTGCCTTCTCTTCTCGCTTGGTCGCCCGCAGCTGTTCCGAGATGTGCTTCCCACTACGCCCAGCATTCTCCACCTTGTTGTACGGCCGCAGCGAGTCGAGGGAGACTTGTTTGACGCGAGGACGCTTGCCGGACGAGCGTTGGGTGACAGCGAGCGCAGGCGGTTCGGGCGAGTCTGGCGCGTCGTCGAGGGTGATGTCAGTCACTTTGGGCATTGTAGCGAGCACACCAGAGCGAGTTTGAGCGAGTGCGAGTTGAATGTCAATGGCGAGGAAGTCAACCTGGCGGGTTGGGTCACGTATGCTCGCCATGGCACAGCGTGAGCGGGCGTGACTGTGCCAGTGAGCCTCGCTGACATTCTCTGACCATGCGTCAGGCGCGGCGAAACGCTGCAAGTTCGACCTCGACCTCACTGGCTCCTCCTCATCGCACACAACCTTGTCCACGCGATACAGCTCGTCGACGGCGACGAGTACGCGCACGAGCACCACCGACACGACCGTGACTGCTAGTGCTACCCCTCCCCCGCCGAAACTCGCGTCCATCTTCGGTCCGCCGGCGCCGAGCAATGGGAGGTGGATGAGGAATGTGGGAGAGGGCGACATGGGCAAGGGCGAGTGCGGGCACTACGTGTGGGGTCAGCCAAAGGGTAGTGCAAAGGTTGCTGCGTTCGGTGCGTCTTTACGCGCACTCCTCGAGCTGTTCGACCGATCGACCTGTCCGACCCTTCTTCGCGCAGACTTGGACGGTGTGGTGACCAAGACTCCAAGCGGACGTGTTGTGGCGAAGAACCAGGACGACTGGGCGTTCTGGTCGTCGCAGGTCTCACGCAAGATCCGCGAGCTTCACAGCCAAGGGTGCGTTCGATTGTCCCTCTCTTCCCTGGCATTGATGGCTCACTCTTCTCCTCCCTTCGCCCAGTTACGCCATCGTCATCCTCACGAACCAAGCCCTGAACGAGTCGAGCAAGGTTATCTTCAAGGCCAAACTTCCGCTCATCTGCAGCAAACTCGACGTCCCGCTTCACACTCTCGCCGCCTGGGGACGCGACGAGTACAGGAAGCCTGCTCCGGGAATGTGGAAAGCGTATGTCGAGCAGTTCAACGACGGCATCGCGATCGGTAAGCAGACTCCGCTCGCCGAAAAAGCGAGTCCTGACCTTTGCTCCATCGGGCAGACTACACCGAGTCGCTCTTTGTCGGCGATGCGGCTGGCAGGCCCGGCGACCACAATGACTCGGACCGCAGTGCGTCCCGCCTCTTCCCTCCTGGACACCTCTTGCATCACTCACCGCTTCCTCGTGAGGCAGAACTCGCCATCAACTGCGGCCTGCGCTTTTTCACGCCTGAGGAGTTTTTCCTGGGTGCACCAGTGAGCCAGAATTGGTCGCTCACTGGCTGGGACCCCGCGACCTACGACCACAACGGTAGGTCTCGTCCTCACCTTGCCTCTCGCGCCGACTGACCCGCCCGCGGTCGCGCAGCCCCACTCTACTCGCCTACCTCGTCCCCGCTCCTCCCCCGCCGCCTCTCGGAGTTCGACCAGGAGCAGCCGCCTGAAGTCATTATCTTCGTTGGTTACCCCGGCTCGGGCAAGACGAGCTTCTTCAAGAAGCATTTCGAGCCGAAGGGATACGTCCATGTTGTGCGTCTTTCACCATCGTACTGCGTCTCTAAGTATGCGTGCACACGGCATTGTTCACGCTGGTCATCGACTTGGACCGCTTGACAGAACCAGGACACGCTCAAGACGCGCGACGCCTGCGTCCGCCTCGTCCGCAAGTGCCTCTCCTCTTCCCCACCCAAGAACTGCGTCGTCGACAACACCTCCCCCGCCTCGTCCACACGCGCCGAATACACCTCGCTCATCCGCTCGACCTTTCCCGAAGTCAAGATACGCTGCTTCCATTTCACTGCGGGTGTCGAGCTCGCGATGCATAATAGCGTGTACAGGGCGCTGTATGATGAGATCGACATGGGGAATGGGAAGAAGAGGGAGGTCCTGCCGGAAATTGCGTTCAATTCGTTCAGGAGCAGGTTCGAGATGCCGACGCTCGCTGAGGGTGCGTGTGGACGAGATCAATGTGAATGCGCTCTTGAAGTTGCTGACAGCTCTCACCTCCGCCGCGACATCCCCGGCAGGCTTCGACGAGCTGAAGCGAATCAATTTCAAGTTCGAAGGTCCGCCCGAGCAACTCGCCAACTGGCAGCAATGGCTCGCCGACATCTACCCTCACTCGGCGCGCGGTATCACCAAGCCCAAGACGACGAAAACGTTCGAAAGCTCGAAGAAGCGCCCACGCAAGTAAGGATCCAGATACCCCCCCCACTTGTTTCGCTCGTAATGCCTTGCCTGTTGTTTCCTCTATACGCCCACCCATTTGCAACAGCCGCATACGCTTTCCCCGGTTCCCTTCGTCGGCGAGACCAGCGACTTCATGCTCTTCCTCGTCTTGCTCACGTCGCAATGGCTTCCACCGCTCCTGCTGCTAAGCTCGAGGTGTTTCAGGCTTGTCTCGTGCGCTTCGAGGCCGCCCGCCGCGCTCCCAGCGTCCACGACTGACCCGTTCTCGTCCCCCACATCTTCATCGCCAACAGGCTCTCGAGCGTTCCTATGTGCGTGAGGTCGCGCGAGGTATGTTCAGGCCTTCCTTAAGCTTGATATGACCTGGCAAACCCGCTCTCGTAGGCGCGCTCTCCACCATTCTCTTCCACCGAGTGCTTGGGACACTCTCGAAGCCGTCAACTGTCGAAGTGTGCGGCGTGACTTTCGTGCGTTCGCTACCCTCATGCTTCGATACACCGGCTCTGACCACCTGTGCGCGTTCCGAAACAGCCTGCGCCAACGGAGCGGGAATTGGAGGAACTCGTCGAGAGGAAGGTTGAGTTGCTCGTCAAGGCTTTGTCGGGCGAAGGGAGGACCGCAAAGGTACATTAGAAGGAGGTCTATGCACTGACCCTGTACACGACGGTTGACATGCTCGTCCGAACAGCTGTTCGTCACGCTCTATCCGACACCACTGCCCGCCCTTCCTCCCTCTCAACGTTCTCGCCAGCGCTCTTCGACTCCCTCCTCCACCTCCCGACCTGCCTCGCCAAGCACAGCCGACGCACCCTCCTCCTCTCGCAGCCCGAATCGCCCGCCCTCGGCTTCCGCAGCCCGAAGACACGCCTCCTCGATCGCCCAGGCAGCTCCGGCGGCAGTCACTTCCGCACTCGGGTGGTTCTCTACCTCGGCACGAGCTGCGCTGGGAGGAGGAGATGCAAAAGGCGAACCGGAAGGAACGAGAGATGTGGAGCAGGAGGAGGAGCTCAGAATGGTCGAGGCGATGAAGGCGCAGGGACGGGTAGCTTGGGAAGGCTGGTGCATCGAGTTTGAGGTCCTTAGCGACGTGGTAGGGATGGGACAGACGAGATCGAGGAGGGCCACGGCGTCGGAAGAGTGTGAGCACTGGTTTCCCTTCTAGCCGACGACTCGCCGCTTAGCCCACTCGGGTCCTGCAGGTCTCCGCACTCAGCTGAACGACTTCCTTCTGCGCTCGCTGCACTTCACGATGACCAAGACGTCGCACATCCCGCCTATCACGACCGCCGACTTGAGGCCGTACGGCATCGTGGTGCGTTCAAGCCTGACTCCCCTTCCCAAATTGCTTGGCTGAGCGTCCGTCATGCAGGTCCTCGTCGATCCTGTTACGCCGCCGTTCGCCGTCCCTAAAGCCGTCGTCAGCGAACTCAAGACGTTCCCGGCATTGCAGCGCGCGCTCGAATCGCCTGGTGAGAAGGGGCTCGAACTGCGGCGGGGTCAGAGCGTCGGTACGAGGTGGTGATGACTGTTGGTGAGTAAGCTTGCATTGATGCTGAAGCGAGTGGGGTGAGCAGGGCGTGGCGGCGAAGCGAAGGCGGAACAGGTGGCGGCGGGCGGATGAGGACCGGCAGCATCCGCTGACTTGTTCTTTGCCCTTGGGCAGCGCGTACAGACCAGCGTTTGCAGCGGAGTGAAGCTGCTACGAGGAGCATCAGCCGCACCCTTCTCTCGCTTTACCAGCCCCCTGTACCGGATCGCATCTCCCTCCGGAAGAACGAATCCGGCGTGCGCTCCACTGCTTTCCTCCGCACCCCGCCCGCATCTTCCACCACCGCCGTCTCCCTCGCTCGCCTTGCAACCCCCGTCGCTCAACCGGCACCCTACAACAATTCTACCCGAGACACTCTCAACAGCGATGTCGACCACCGCTACCGCTCAAGGCGCATACGCCATCCACCCTCTCAAGGCCGGCCGCGCCGCCGACCCCTACACCTACCAGGTTGGCTTCGGAAACGCTTTTGCCAGCGAGGCTGTCCCGGAGACCCTCCCTGTCGGCCAGAACTCGCCGCAGAAGAGTGCGCATCGAGATTGGGCTCTTCCGCCTGGTCGTGCCCAGCTGACGGCGTCGCTTGTATTGCGTGCACAGACAAGTTCGGTCTCTATGCTGAACAGGTCACGGCGACGGTGAGTTGAGACTCGGATGAGCCAGGCGTGCGAGCGAGTAGCTGACGATTCTGTTCGATCCGTCAGTCCTTCGTCGCGCCCCGTCACTCAAACCAGAAGCTCTGGCTCTACCGCATGCGCCCCTCCGTCGCTCACCAGGGCTTCGTTCGCATCCCCGACAACAAGGACGTGAGTAGCCTGCATCCCGCTTCTTCCGCGGTCCTCCCGCTGACCCTAACCCTCCTCCCACAGCTCTGCTCCGAATTCTCAACCTCCAACCCGCGCTGCTCCGTCTCGCCTACCCAGATCGCATGGCGTCCCTTTCCCCTGCCCAAGGACAGCGAGAAGGTCAACTTTGTCCAGGGCCTGAAGACCGTCGCTGGCCAGGGTTCGCCGGAATCCGCTTCCGGACTCGCTATCCACATGTACCTCGCCAACACGTCGATGAACAAGGAGGCGTTTATCAACAACGACGGTGACATGTATGTTGGACGCCGCTCCGTCTCCCTCGAATTGAGGCTGATTCTCCTCAACTTCGCAGGCTTATCGTCCCCCAGCAGGGTCGTCTCGACATCCAGACCGAGCTGGGCCACCTCATGGTCTCCCCCGGCGAGATCTGCGTCATTCAGCGCGGTCTTCGCTTCAAGGTCAAGCTCCCGGATGGCCCGTCGCGCGGCTACATCCAGGAGGTAAGGGCGCCTCCTTCCGTCCATCCTCGCCTCCTGTACTCACCTCCTGCCACGCGCAGATTTTTGGCACGCACTACAAGCTCCCCGAGCTTGGTCCTCTTGGCGCGAACGGTCTCGCCAACGCCCGCGACTTCGAGCACCCCGTCGCTTCGTTCGAGATTGACCAGTCCGGCTGGCTCGTGCGTCGCTGATCGCACATGGGCTTCTCGTTTCCTGTTGTTGACACTCATCCGCCCGCAGATCACCTACAAGCTCATGGGCACCCTCTGGGCTTGCTCGCAGGAGCACTCGCCGTTCGACGTTGTTGGTGCGTTCCGAACTCTTTGGCTTGTCCTCACTCTCAAGCTCACTCTATCCTGTCGCCGCAGCGTGGCACGGCAACTACGTCCCGTACAAGTGTGAGTTGCAGCATTCGACTTTGCCCGAGAACGGCGCTGACCTTCTCTCTCCGTCTAGACGACCTCTCGCGCTTCTGCGGCGTCGGCTCGATCACCTTCGACCACATCGACCCTTCCATCTGTACGGTCGCGTCCCCTCCGCAGACTTTCGCGGATCTCGCTGACAGTGTTGCGGTTCGCAGTCTGCGTCCTTACCGCCGACTCGGACACGCCTGGAACCCCTCTCGCCGACTTCCTGCTCTTCCACCCTCGCTGGGACGTTGCCTCGCACACCGTGAGTCAGCGACCCCCGCGATTCCGCCTCCGGACCGGCTAACCCTGGGCCTTGCTCGCACAGTTCCGCCCGCCTTACATGCACCGCAACTCCGCCAGCGAGGTGATGGCGCTCATCAAGGGCGGCTACGGCGGACGCTCGGACGACTTCCAGCCCGGCGGCATGTCGTACGAGTGCGGTTTCACGTTAGTCGCATTCCCGTTCCCACTTCGACCTGCATTGACGTCGCTTACAAATGCAGTCCCCACGGTGTCGACTACGAGACCTGGAAGGTCGCTTCGGAGATGTCGCAGGAGGGCGCGCAGTGGATCAGCGACGGAACCTACGGTGCGTCTCCTCGTCCTCGTCTTTCGCCGCTTCCCGTGCTGACCGCTTCTCTGGCACACAGCTGTCATGTTCGAGACGAGCCGCATGCTTCTCTTGACCGACTACGCGACCGAGCGCGCCGGCACCATCCACTACCACGAGCCGAAGATGTGTACGTCCTGCTCGGCCGTCCCCGTCTGCTTCCTGTCACTGACGCCACCGCTCCCACAGGGGACCCTCTTGAGGCCGAGTTCATCGAGCGCCTGTCTGAAGTCAACGAGCACTTGGCCAAGCACGGGCTGCCCGCCCTGTCCGCTGGTAATGCGACCCGTGGGAACCAGGGGCTTCCCCGCCGGACGGTCGAGGGCGAATCAGCGATGGAGGGCTCAGAGGCGCATGCCAACGGCCACTAGATTCTCGAAGCAGTACCCGCTCCGTCAGACTGTTGTTCCTTAGGACGCCTTGTAGGATCCCCCCGCCCGGCCTCTCTCTCGTCGTTCCCGCTGCATTCGGTGAAGTTCTCGTTCGTCTCTCATCTACGTGTGCAGGCTCTGTGTGAGCCTACCCAACGTCCTCAGCGTCGTAGCAGCTCGCAGCTCACGAGCGTACGCACCGCACCGGCTGACCTCGCCTCTCTCGCTTCGCTGCTGATTCCTCCCACTCGCTCCTGCACGCTCCTGAGCCCGCCCACGGCCCAACTTAAGCACTGGGTCAGCACCACACGGCCCTGTCCCGGCCTCGTGTCCCTCCCCACTTCCCTCTGGCGTCCGCCCCACTTGGTCCGTTCGTCGGCTTGCGAGACGGAACAGCTCTTCCTCTCGTCCTCCTCCTTCCGTTGGCTTTCCAGCTCCTTTCGCTACTTTATACACTACCAACAAGCGTGCCGAGATGGTCCAGCACGGTCCCTACGCCGCGTTCGAGACGGGGATGGACGCGGTCGACGCCCAGCGAAAGACGGGCATCTCTGCGATTGTCGTTGGCGCAGGTGCGTCCTTGGGTGCGCTGACGTTCGAGTGGAGTTGATTGATGGTCCACGCAGGCATCGCCGGACTCGCTTGCGCCGTCGAGCTCAAGCTGAACGGCCACTCGCCCGTCACCGTCTACGACAGCGTGCCCAAGTTCGCTCGTCTCGGAGAGTGCGTGGCGAGACCGTGTTCTGCTTCATCGCGTCGCTGACGAGTCGCACATGTAGCACGATCGGTATCATGCCGAACGCCGGACGGATCTTGGGAAGGTGGCCGCAGCTTTTCGACACGGTGCGTTCTTCTCTGGCCCGCAGTCCTCTCCTTCATCCGACGTGCGGCTCACATCCCTCGACGTCGCAGCTCGACCCGCTCTGCGGTCACTCGCGTGGCCTGTCGATCTTGCGCTACGACGGCAAGTTTATCGTCGACCAAAAGCCTCCTCCCCTCGTCCCGCGGGATCAAGAGACGGACGAGGACCGTCAGAGACGCGAGGCGGAGGAGAAGTACACGAGGGAGAACCCGATGTTTGATGCGCATCGCGGCGACTTGGTGAGTTTTCCTCTTTCGAACGCTTTCGCGATGGTCGAGGCCGACCATCGGTTCGTTCCCGCTGCGCAGCACCAGACTTTGCTCGACTACGCCAAGTCGGTCGGCGTCGAGGTCAAGCAGGGCATCGCCGTCACAGCCTACGAAGAGACCGACACGGGCGCATCCGTCCTCATCGACGGCGCCCCTCACACAGCAGACGTCGTCATCGCCGCGGACGGCGTCAAGTCCAAAGCGCGTGAAATCGTCCTCGGCTACGTCGACAAGCCCAAATCGTCAGGCTACGCCATCTACCGCGCCTTCTTTGACGGCGATCGCATCCGCGAGAACCCCGCTTGCGCTCACCTCGTCGCCGACGGTGTCGACCAGCGCAACTGCTGGATCGGTCCAGACGTGCACTTTATTGCTGCCGGCGTCAAGGGTACAAAGGAGTTCTCGTGGGTGTTGACGCACCTCGACCAGGCGGACGTCGAGGAGAGCTGGGTCGCGAAGGGAAAGGTCGAGGACGCGATCAAGGTCGTTGAGAACTGGGACCCCGTCGTCAAGGCTGTCATCTCGTGCACGCCCGCCGAGAACCTGCTCGACTGGAAGTTGGTGCGTGCGATCTGAGGGTCGTTGAGCCCATCTTTCGCTGATCTCGTCTCTCGCTGCCTGCTGCAGGTCTTCCGCGACCCGCTCCCGACTTGGGTCTCGCCCAAAGGTCGCATCTGCCTTCTGGGCGACGCAGCTCGTGAGTCTCGCTCCGCGGATAGCCAGGCTTTGCCTCGCTGACCACATCGTTGCAGACCCGCATCTTCCTACGAGCATCCAGTGCGTTTCACTCAGACGATCCCCGAGCTTGGCGGCAGTGTTGAAGATTCTGTACCGCTCCGCAGAGGCGCCTCGCAGGGAGTCGAAGATGCGACGACGATCGCGACCGTCCTCCGCCTCGCCGGCAAACACGACATCCCGACCGCGACACGCGCTTACCAGGAGATTCGCTACGACCGAACAGTGATGACGCAGCAGCTGGGCGTGCAGTGCGTTCCCTAACCCTCCTTTCTCTCCCTTCGCTTCGCCTGCTGAGTACGACTGCAATCAGGGTCCGCAACACCTGGCACCGTCCCCGTGACTGGGACAACATCGACCCCGAGTCGGTCAAGTTGCCGCAGACGCCGGAGCTGTTTGCTCACGACGCGACGGCCGTGGCGATTGAGCGGTTCCCCGAGGCGGCGGCGAAAGTGTGCGTTCCTGCGAGCCTTTCTCCCGCCGTGATTCACCGGTTGACCGAGGGGTTGGTTCGTGCGCAGACGAGCGCAACACGGCGGAGCGACGGCGCAGGACGAGGGAATCGAGGCTGCGAGGGAGAACTCACTCGCCGCTTCGGCGGTCATGTCGGTCCCGATTCTGGCGTAGAGTTTTCATACGGGTTGTACGGCAGGTTTACTTTCCCACTCTACCTCAAGGAGGTCAAGTTGGTGCTGGGAGGATTTCGACTGATGAGGGTGAGAGCGAGATGAGCGCAAGCGATTGGGGCGGTCTGAAGGTGGTAGCGGCACTTCAGAGCACTCTTGAGACTCGTACAGAGCTGTCCAGTGCGCCTCTGGTGGTTGTGAGCGACGCTGAGGAGTCCAACCCGTTCTCTTCAACCCTCCGCTTCAGAGGATTCCGCCGCTTGACTACGAATAGCTGCTAGACTGACTCCCAGATCACCCGTCGAGCTCCAGCTACGCATTGTCGGCCTCGCAATCCCGCGCACGACCGCCAACCGCCAAACCTCCCCCCCCCGCAACCTCCTCCTCGCTTGCGCTCTTGTACACCGCTCGTGGACCGCGCACGAGCGTGAAGTCCTCGAGGAACAAGCGTGCTTTGGTGTCGGCATGTGGACGCAGACCGCCCTGCTGTCCTTACGAATCCATCCTGCTCGCCGCCTTAAAAACGGCTGCATGTCAAGGTCGCGTACCGGTTGGATGGCTTGAGCGGCGTTTTGGCGAACGAGCTGAATCCTGAGCTCGACCGCATCGAAGTGCTGTCGTTCGCGAGGTCGATTGATCTCTGCCCATCTTGCGACTACAAGCGTGGGAGACTCTTGCCTCCTCTGCAAAGGCTTCGAGAGCTGACATGTCCTCGATGCAGTGCTCTACGAGAGATAACGACTGGCGCGCCCGAGATGCCGTCCACTCCCTGCATTTCTTCTCATCCGGCACCTTCCCCTTCCCCAGCTCCCTCACGGTGCCTCCCCTCCGGCTGGAACGACGCCGCCATGCCCTCCTAACACACGCTGCTGCCCACCGATGTACGGCCCACGGTCGTGGTACGATAGGCGCAAAGGCTCATTTCGGCAACCTCGCTCGCGACCTGAAGAACGCCTGTCTCCCGCTACAGCACAGTACTCATCGAGAGCTACGTCGACCTCGCAACCGATCACACGCTTCTTCACACCCTCTCGAGCATCACCATCCTCCATCAGCCAGTCACGAAGGATGAGCTAGGCGCATGGTCTGGTCGACTGGATCAGGTTATCGACAACTTTGAGACCCGGTGGGTACAATCGGACCTCTAGACGAGGAGGCGGGAGTGCGAGAAGTTTGCAGAGGTCTGCGGCTCCGACCTCGAGGAGTGGGCTCTCTCGGTGGACGGCGCGTAAGTTGGGAGGGCGAAGCGGCTCGCGACGGTGGTCCAGCCGGATCGGACACACATCGACTACATCGGCTCCTCTACGCTTTGTTACCGCCAGGTTCTTCGCCAGCCGTCGCTCGTCTCGACCCTCGTTGCGCTCTCATCGACTCTCCCGCTCGCGTCGTGTCTTCCTCGCGTATCGACAAGCGTAGTCTCGAAGCTTCATGAAGGTCGACCACCTTCCGTCCCAGCAACGAGACTTGACTTGCTCGGCTTGATTGTCTGGGGGCAAAGATTCGTTCACCCGACTCTCGCCGCTCGATCCCCCTCCGCCGCTTCCGCCGACCCGCCGGCTTGCACCGCCTCGCCAATCCACGACTTTCTTGACCTCTTTTCTCTCTGGGGACGGCTCCATGCGATGACTGCGCTTGCGACCGGAGATCCGGCACGTGCACAGCCAGTCACGCTTGTACGTTGGTCGAGTCGAGTCGAGTCGAGTCGAGTCGGTTTCGCTTACATACTCTGCGCTTTTGTTCTCTCGCCTTTACCTGCTTCACTCTCTGCTTCCTGCCTCGTCCGCAAGCATCGCTGTTCGAATCGGCAGCGACGATTCAAGCGTCCTCGCTCGCTGCACGCGCACCACTCTCAACTTTCGTGAATTATGGCCGACTGGGACTTTCGCCAGACCCTCGCCTGCAACTCGACGATGAAGGCGCTCATCGACGCAAACTGGCAGCGTCACAAGCTCGACATGGCATACAACGCTTTCATCTCGAGCTACTACTGCCGACAGACTGGCAATGCGACTTTGACAAGGGAGGCGGACCGGATTTGGGTTGTGTACAACGACTGGGGATGTGCGTCCCTCTCCTCCTTGGAACTGTTTCTTTGCGCACAAAGCTGACGAGTCCTGCGACCGCAGACTGGCCGAGCAACAAATGGGCGATGTTCACGCTCGTCACCTTCGGCCTTTCAGCTCTCTTCCACATCTACCAGATCCTCCGCTCCCGGTACTGGAGCTTTATCATGGTCGTGATGGGCTGCGGAGGCGAGATGTACGGTTGGTCGATGCGGTGGATCGGTGGGCAGAACTTGCTGAAAGGGTGAGCGCCCGGTTTCCTTCGCTCGGCTCGGGAGGACTCGTTACGCTCTCTCTGCTGAAAACAGGTACGGCGAGCAGCTTGCGGCGCTGACAGTGTCGCCGATCGTGTTTTCTGGCGCACTGTGTGCGTTCTTGACATTTCTTCCCCCTTGCGACGGGCGGCACTAACTCACGAACGAACGACAGATTCACTCTTCGGTAGTCTGGCAAGATCGTTAGATCCGTCGCTCCTGCCCATTGGCTCGAAGAAGCGAGTCCAGCGATTGCCCGCCTCAACACTCCTTCGACAGCGTCTAACCTCCAACCCTCGCAGGCTTACCTGGTGGCTGTTCGGCATCGAGTTCTTCACACTGCGTGAGGTAGTCGCACACTCCCTTCCGCGTTCTCGCGCTGACGCATCTTGTCCTCACCGCAGTCGTACAAGTTGGCGGCGGAGTGCGTGTCCTGTCTCTGTCCGTCTCAGCCGACTCACTGACCCGCCGCTCGCGGTCCTCGCAGGCGACAGCGGCAGGCGCAGATGACGCCTCGACTTTCAACGTCGGCAGTTGGATCATGCTTGGCGGAATTGTCGCACAGCTCGTCGTCACCCTCATCTTCCTCGCCATCTTCGGGATCTTCTTCTCTCGACTACACTCTCGTCATGACATCGACATTCGGTACGCCGACAAGAACCTCAAGACGGTCTTTTGGGGCATCATCGCCATTTCGTCTCTCATCGCCATTCGGTGCGTTTGCCCCTGGCTCTCGTCTGCCTGGCTCAAGTTTCTCAACGTTACCTGGTCTTGCTCTGCGCAGTGGCGCGTACCGCATCGCGGAGCTCAGTGAAGGCATGTTCGGACCGATCGCGTACTCTCGTGCGTTTCCCCTCGCGGCGCTTGCTTCCACGCCGGCTGACCGATCCATCGGCGACAGAGGTCGGCTTGATCCTAGGCGACTGTATCCCTATGCTCGCCGTCACCTACATCTTCAAGTGCGTCGACCGACCACTGCTTCTTGCGATCCTCCCTCCGAGAACTGACTGCCTCACCTTTTGCCTCACAGCGTCATCCATCCACTCTACACGCTTCGAAACCGCAACGATCATGTCTTCAGCATCGACAGCGTGGAGGAACACAAGCTCGGCAGGGTGTAGCAGAAGCCTGGAGAAACGGACTCTCTCTCTCGTAGACAATGTCAACCCCAGTTATTAGCACAGACCCTCTCCCTCCGGCTCCGCCCTGATCAGTCTAGATCATCCGCAAACCACCACTTGACCCCTCGTGCTTCCGTCCGGCTCACGAGCCTGTCCGCACCATCGAGTCTCCGGAACTCGTCCCTCGAGCACGCGAAATACAGCCTCTTGATCGCCTTGAGCCGCTCGAGCGCCACTGCGAGTGCAGGGATCGGTATCCGCGGCGAATCTTCAGTTGTAGCGAGGCCGACGAGCGTCGAGGGGAGGTGCGAGAGTAAGGAAGCGGGGAGGGAGGTGCATTCGAAGGATTCGAGGGAGGTACATGATTCGAGGAGCGGGTGGTAGGGATCAGATGTGTCGGAGGAGGGGAGCGAGAGGCCGAGGTGTCGGAGGGAAGAGGCGAAGGAGAGAAGGGAGGAGGCGACCGCTTCGTGCGCAATCGAGGAGAAACCGGATAGTGATAGGGTCTTGAGCGAGGTGGAGGATCCCTTGGTGATGGTGCCGAGGAAGGAAGCGAGGTGCGGAGAACGAAAGGCGGTGTCGGCGACAACCAGCGAGCGAAGGCGGAACGGAAAGACGAGGTCGGGGGACGAGTGAAGGATTTCGCCTTGCAGGATGAGGGTTCGCAGGTCTGCAGCAGGGTATGGAGTCAATATTGGCGTTAAGAGCGAGGAAAGACTACGGAACAGACCTGACAAAGCAGGATGTGCGAGGACGGCGGGATCAAAGTTGCGAGACGGCGTCGCCAGCATGAGCCACCGCAAGCCGTCGCAGCCGTCCATCAGCTTTCTCAACGCCGCTCTCGACTTGTACGCCCTCACGCCCAACTCCCTCGGTGCATACCGCCGCAAAGGCCTCGTCCTCGTCCACTGCGCGACGTCCGCCTCCGTCTCTAGCTCGACGCCCGCCTCGCATATGATCCTGTGTGCCAGATCCCGCCACGTCGAATGCACGAGCGCGCACGATTTGAGCGTGGCAAAGTCGACGTTGTGTTGTTCCAGGGCAAAGTGGGATAAGATCTCGGCGAGCAGCTCCTCTGGCAGATTATGGATTGTCATGCGTGCCATCTAGTCGTCCAACAGCCGTATAGAGAGCACAACCAGCCAGTCTGGCGAGGACCAGTGAGCGGTTCAAGGTCAACTTCTCTCTCAAGCATTGACATCTCGCTCGTGCACGCTCGACTGGCTGCGACTGGCTCGCAAGAGGGTGCGAAGCTACGCTGGCGTCTCGCCGGACCGCTCTTACTCGCTCGTTCGCCCGCCCGCGCTCCGTATCGCCGCTCTCCCAACTTTCCTTCTCCGCCACTTTCACCCGCCGGATGACGATGGCAAAGGCTAATGGGACGCCGGGCGAGGTGCAGGATCCGTCAGAGCTGGTCTACGAGACAATTCCCACAATGGCAGAGCTTGCCGAACAGCCAAAGGGCGTGGCAGGGAAACTTGAGGGACATGCGTTGTGGGACAGCATGGGCGGGCCAAAGTATGTCGTCGCGCCCATGGTCGACCAGAGCGAGTTGGTGAGTCTGCATGCTTCGATCGGCGGGTGCATTCCATCCGACACGGACTCGGCGTTTCTTCGGTGAGCCTGTGTACTCATCATGCTCTTTCGGTCGCGCAGGCCTGGCGAGTTCTCTCACGCGCACACGGCGCCAACCTCTGCTACACCCCCATGTTCCACGCCGCCCTCTTCGCCAGCACCGACCGATACCAGCGAGAAATGTTCGACCTCTCGCCGAACTCGCTCGAAGGCGTTGCACCGTACGACCGCCCGCTTGTCGTTCAGTTCTGTGCCAACGACAAGGATCAGTTCTTGGCGGCGGCGAGGAAGGTTGAAGGGAAGTGCGATGCGGTCGACTTGAACTTGGGGTGTCCGCAGGGGATTGCAAAGCGAGGGCGGTACGGCGCGTTCTTGATGGAGGAGTGGAACCTCATCCGCGACCTCAGTGCGCCTCGACGGTTTCAGTGCGAGATTGGACACGCGCTGACCCTTCGCGCTTGCAGTCTCGCACCTCCACCGGAACCTCGCGACCCCCATCATCGCCAAGATGCGCGTCTACCCGACCCTCGCCAAAACCCTCCACTACGTCTCTCACGTCTACTCCTCCGGCGCCCAGCTCCTCACAATCCATGGCCGGACGCGCGACATGAAAGGTCAGCAGACCGGTCTCGCCTCGTGGGCCAAGATTCGAGAAGTCGTCAAGCTCGTCTCGCCCAAGGTGCCGGTGCTCGCGAATGGCGGATGTCCCAGCGCTGAAGAGGTCCAGCCTTGTTTGGATCAGACGGGCGCGTATGCGGTCATGTCGGCCGAGGGGAACCTCTACAACCCGTTCGGTCTCTTCCGGGACAACGCAGCGGAGGGACAGGCGTACGTCGAGCAGCTTCCCGAACCGATGCGGTCAGCCTTCAAGGCGTGTGAGGACGAGCTCGACTTGACTGGCGCAGGATGGGATCGGGACAACGCCGCATACGCTCCCGCGACGTTTGTCGCATCCGAGTACCTCGCGATCGTACGGACGCTGCCGTCGACCAAGACCCCCACGAGCGCGATCAAGGCGCATTTGTACAAGCTGTTCAGGCCGGTTTGGGCGGCGGGACGGCATCTTGAGATGAGGGAGAAGCTGGGGCGGGCGGGCGGGGGAGCGGGAGTGCTCGAGTATGCAGAGCGGGTCGCGCAGTATCAGGCTTGGATCGACGATTTCCGGGAACTGATCAAGGTGCGTTCGGGGCGGTCCTACTGCGCTCTCGTTCACGCCTGACGCTTTGTTGCGCAGGCGGACCGCCAAGCCGGCCTCCTCCCACCCGACACAAACCGCCCCCTGACCCACCCCGAAGTCCAGACGCTCTTCAACGGCGTCGTACCGTACTCGCACTGCCAGCCGTATTTGAGGGTGACGAACCCCACCGAGGGCCGGGAGGAACACGAGTTGAAGAAGGTTGATGGGGAGGCGAAGCGGAAGAGGGAGGCCGAGGAGGGGTTGGTCATCGGTGCGGTCGCTTCCTTCTCTCCCCGTCTCCGCGCCCCGTGCTGAGTTGTGTGCCGCCCGACCAGACAACCCGCTCGACGACCCCTCGAAGCGACTCAAACCCTCTCCGCCCTCTCCTGGTTCCTCAGCTCTCGACCCAACAGCGCCCACTACCTCTGCCCCGCCCCGACCTGCCACAACCTCGTGCCCCGGCGTTCCGGCCCACCCGTCTTGCTCAAACGTCCTGAGTACCAAGTGCTCGCACGGGTTGTGTAAGGCTTGTTGCGCTCTCTCCCGTTCTACAGGCGAACAAGGGAACGAATGCGAGTTTCATCAAGACAAGGAGCGCAAAGAGGAGGCGGAGAAGGCGCGGCGGAAGGAGGTGAGTCGGTTGAAGAAGGAGAGAGGGGAGCAGAGGGCTAGGGAGAACGAGGAGAGGGTCAAGAGGGAGGCGGAGGAGAAGAGGAGGAAGAGGGAGGAGGAGAGGGCAAGGAAAGGTGAAGGAGACGGCGGTCGAGGGAGAGAAGGTTTGTCGAGCAAAAGCATAGACGGGTAGACCTTGTTCTCGGGTAATAATCGTCTCGCATTTGTCGTTCGCATCTCTCGTTGCGCCACCGAGCTTTGAAACGGAGAGAATTAGCAACATGGGAACTGAACCAGCAGGGGAAGAGCCGACGGAGAGGGCTACAACAGGAACCGAACGAGGGACAGGGCCACATAGAGAGGCTAGCGCAGCTTGAGGTACAGGATGAGGCCGCTGTGCGAGGCGAGGTCGTCAGCATGTGTGTCACGGTGGGAGAGGAGAGCGCAACGCACATGAGCGCTGCGAGGACGAAGACAAAGAGCCAGATGACGATCCGTTGGCGGTAGGCGCTGCGAGACGCGGACGCGACCTATCAGCTCAGCGACGGGCGAACAGACTTCGCGCCGCCAAAGGAGCAAGCGACGGGCCAACTCACAGCCTGATCATCTTGCCAATCGTCCCCTGCGCCCTGCCGACGCTAACATCCGCCTCCTCGAGATGCTCATTGGCATTGACCAACTGCATTCTTTGTCCCACGAGGCTACCCAGTACGCCCTGCCCAATCTCCTCGTTCTCGAGTGCGAGACGGTGCGCGTTGTCGAGTCGCGAGGATGACGAGGTGAGAGTTTGAGTCGAGCGGAGGAGGCGGGAACGTTGGGCGGCGGTGTGGGAGAGGGTGGCTTCGGTGTCCGAATCGTCGTCGTCTGAGCCGAGGAGCGGGTAGGATTGATGTGAGGGCCGCGAGGAGAGGAGGATGTCGCGGTCCGAGACGGCAGACAGCGAGGACTGCGCGCGAATGGACGGAGCCACAGAGTCAGCTCGATTGCTCCTCATGAAGCACGCCTTGTGACAAGTTTCGAGTGAGACTCGCAACGCACCACGCGAGTCTTCCACCCCTTGACTTCCTGGCGATGGGCCCGGACCTGCGCCATCAGCTTTGCCTTGCCCCGCGCCTCGTGTTCCAATTGGTCGACCTGAGTGCACGAATCTAGGGTCAGTCAACTTCCTCGCCACTCAAGGAAACCCGTCCCCTTGAACGACCGGGTTTGAGCGATCAGGCGGGGAGGGGGACTGACAATCTCGTCAACCTCGTCGAGTTCCATGTTGGCCCGCCTGATAGCCGCCTTTCTCTCTTCTGCACACGCGCAGGAAGCCCGTCAGTCCACCGAGCGGGAGAGTGGCGAGAAAGGGGGGACGGACTGACCCCCTCGGAGGTTTGGGATGTCGGTGTCGAGTTTGGGCTGGAGTGCGGCGCGGAGTGCGAGGTATTCCCGCTGGTAAGATGCGAATGGATCGGCTGCCATGGTCACTTGCCGCGTCCAGCGGATGTGAGCCGGTCAGGATGAGAGAGAGAAAGGTCGACGAGGAGGAGGAGGAAGGGGTCGTCGACGGGCGCTGTTTGCGTCGGAACAAGGTGCAAGTGACACAGGAGTACTTGGTTAGATTTACTGGATCGCTCCCGCTCTGCCTCGGGCGCCTCCTGATTTACCGTGGTCGACTTCGACTCGCGTCATCTCTCTCTCCGGCTCTTAGATTCGCTCGCCTCGCTCTCACAGCTCACACCAGCTTGACGAGTCTGACACGCTCATACAGGCCATCTGATTCCACCAGCGAAACAGCTAGCCTCCCACACCTACTCGTCGACCAGATCAACCCCCCTCCTCATCAGTACGACCTCCCAAGTCCGCAGCCATGCCAAACTTTACGCCAGAGAAGTTTGGGTTCATTGGAATGGTGAGTGAGAGTCCACTTGTGCTGTCCGGGTGCCTCGGCGGAGCGTGAAAAGGGCGGCACATCCGAACCAAGTCCTCCGAGGGACACTTTGGCCCCGTCACCACCATCCACAGCGACTGACGGGCCTCGCTCGCAGGGTAACATGGGTCTCCCAATGGCCCGAAACCTCGCCGCGTACCTCGAGACCGAATCCCTCGCCCCTCTGTACGTCCACAACCGCACCCCCTCGAAACTCCCTGCCGAGTCGGCGCAGTTCAAGCACGTCCAGTCTGCAAAGGAACTCGCAAAGACTTGTGATGTGATCGTGACGAGCTTGGCGCACGATGAAGCCGCCAAGAGCGTGTACAAGGAGCTGTTTGAGGGCGCGAAGGAGAAGAAGGACGGACGCGGGATCATCTATATCGACACGTCGACTCTGTACCCCTTGACTTGCGGTGCGTGTACCTTCAAGCGCCCGGCACGCTCTCCGGCTGATCGTTCCGCCTTCAGGCGAACTCGAACGCACGGCTCAGTCGATCCCTGGCGCCGTCTACCTCTGCTCGCCCGTCTTTGGCCCGTATGTTCCGCTCCGCTTCATCCCCCCATCTTACTCCCTTGCTCACACTCTCTCATTCACAGCCCTCCCATGGCCAAGGACGCCAAGCTTGTCTTCGTCCTCTCCGGCGACACCTTTGCCAAAAAGAAAGTCGTCCGGTTCCTCTCGCCCTCGATGGGCCGTCGCGTCATCGACGTCGGCAACAACGTCGAGCGCGCCGCGGCGTTCAAGTTGTGTGGGAATGGCATGATTGCGAGCATCATTGAATTGCTGGCCGAGGGTGGGTTCGCGCGTTCTCCTGGTCGAGGTTACGTTTGACTGGGATTGGTTGCACGCAGCCATGACTCTCGCGGATCGCACCGGCGTCGGCTCGGACCTCCTCTTCGAGTTCATCAAAGAGTTTCTCCGTCCGTCCCCCACTTCTCCCTCCGTTCTCCCTTTCCACTCACCTCCGTGCATCGCGCAGCCGCCCCCTCTTTCATCGGCTACGGCAGCAAAATCCTCCACAACACCTTTGAGGGCGAGACGGGATTTACGGTCAAGGGTGGGCTCAAGGACGTAACGCATGTGAGGAGCTTGGCGCAGAGTGTCGGGGCGACGATGCCGGCCTTGGATGCGGTGCGTGCGACGTTTTTTCTCCACAAGCTTGACAGCCTCGCTGATTCACTGACTATCCATGTCGCGCAGGCTCACCGCCGTCTGTCTCCTCCCTCTCATCCATCTTCCAACCTGGAGCTCGAGCTTACACCACCTGTTCGCAGACCTCGTCACCTCCCTCGCGAACGGCGGCGGAGACCTCGACTGGTCCTCGCTCGTCGCAGGCCCGCGCCTCGCAGCAGGACTGCAGCCTTTCACCGGCGTGCGTCCGCTCATCCTCCATAGCGAGCGTAATGCTGATGGTGACGATATCGGTATGCAGCGCAAGGAACACGCCCGCGACACCGGGTTTGGCGCAAAGACCGACGAGCCGTCGAAGAACGAGCTCGAGCCCGAGTCTGTCGGAGGGATCAAGACTGTGCGTTCACGCTCTCCCTCGTTCAGCTTTGTAGGCGTGTTGCGGCGTTCTTGAAGCTGCGAGTGCGGAGAGTGGGAGTCGAGATCGAGAGCTGACCGTTTGCTGCGCGCAGGTTCAGAACTTTTGATCGGGCTGTAGATACGTTATCCGAGACTACCCAACGACGACATCCAAGATCACCGCGTGGTGCGTGGTGCGCACGCGCATGAGGCAGAGGCAGACGGACGGACGCCGTTCTGTTGCGAAGGTCAAGACGGCCTCGATCAACAGGACTGAGCGCTGCGCCTTGTGCGCAGCCTTGTCTCCCTCCATCTCGCTGCTGCTGCTGCTTCCCTCGCTCCGCCCATAGATTCCATATCGACGACCCTCCTGCGCACAGGCTGCGCTCTTTCCTCTGCTGCGCAGACTCGTTGTCGCTGGTCGACGGCGCGCACCTCCTGCGAGAACGGCGTCGGTCCGCTTCTCTCTCCTTCTCTACCTCTTCTCTCCCTCTCTCGAGATCGAGTGACTGGAACGCTCCTTGCGATCGCAACGACCGACGTCTGCCCCCGTTCGACCCGTCCTCGTCTCTCCCCTCCCCCCTCCTACCTCACCTTCACTCTCTTTTCTTGAAGTACTGCCCGGCGCAGTCGATTCTACCATGTCTGTCCCAGCGATGGATTCCCTCCTCTTCGCGCGCGGCCTCGTCGCCGAATTGGCGGCGGAACATTCGCACGGACACAGCGTTGCGAACGCGAGTGCGAGCTCGAGCGTCGCGGTGAGTGCGGCAGTGTGGAGAGCGACGGCGAGCGCTGTGTCGGCGAGTGCAACTGCGGCGAGAGGAGGAGGAGGAAGTTCGCAGGGTGTGTCGTCGGTGTCGTCGGTGTCAGCCTGTACGTTCTGCTTGTTCCACCTTCATCTTCCACATACCGACAGTACTCTCGCTGACAGGGAACACTGCCGTCGCTCGCGACTTCCAAACCGCCTTCGGCCTTGCCGTCGTCGTCTACCTTCTCTTCGTCACCCCCCTTATCGCCGGCTGGGCCGCAAACGGGCGGTGGAAGGGCGGATGGATGTTGCGCTTGTCGGCGACGCGGAAGGTTCCAGCGGTTGCGGCTGGCGAGAAGGACGGGAAGACAAAGACGGAGAAGGTCGAGGGTGCGGTCGTCATGGACGTCTTTGACAGGCCGGCACTGCTTCGAGTCATCCCAGCGAGCGCTGTGACTGCTAGTAAGTCTCGGTCTCTCCGCTGTTACCTGCTCAGCACGACTCATCTTCACGCTCACAGCCTCCGCACCCTATATAACCTCGTCCTCCTTCGCCCGTTCCCACTCTTCCACCTCACCCTCGGCCAAATCACTTTATGCATCATTTATGAAGCCGTTGTCGTCTTCTGCCTCTTCTTCCACTGCCTCGACCATCTCTCCAACTTTAACCGCACGGCAGCCGTCTCGGTCGCCCAGCTTCCCGCCCTTTTCCTCTTCGCCGGCAAGAACTCGGCGCTCTCGATCCTCGGCAAGGGTTATGAGAAGATGAATTACCTTCACCGAGTCGCGGGCCGACTAGTCATTCTTCTCGGGGTTCTGCACGCGCTCTTCTTCCTCCTCAAGCACCCGTTCGACCTTCGGGAGCCGATCCAACAGTCTGGTATGGTTTGCGTCATCGCTTGGTGATTCGCAGCAACGTCTGAACCTTGGCTTTGCTCGAACTGACCTCTTCCCTCGCGCAGCGGCCTGCTCCTCATCCCGAGCATCTCCTACATCCGCAACGCCTTCTACCAGTTCTTCCTCCTTTCGCACATCGCCGGCTGGATCGCTTTCCTGGTCGGTCTCTATCACCACGCGCCGGAATTTACGACGCCGTACCTCGTCTTCTGTTTGGTCGTCTATGCGCTCGACGTGCGCGCCTTTCTTCCTGAGATTCGATGTAAGCTGGTTGACAATGAGGAGACTTTTCTCTCCCACCGCAGGTCGTCATCCGCGTCGGCAAGACCCGCATGGGCAAAGGTTCCATCGTCGCTCTTCCCGCCAATACCCTCATGATCCAGTCTCATACAATCTCGTCCGGATTCCGCGCAGGCCAGCACGTCTGGCTTCGCACGTGGAAGACAGGCGGATGGTGGAGAGGCTGGGAGACGCACCCGTTCACGATTGCGAGTGCACCGGACGGAGCTTCCCCGTTGCAAGGCTCGCATAGACTCACTCTGCTGGTCAAGGCGGTGGGTGACTATACGAAGGCGCTCCACAAGGGGCCAGAAGTTTCGCTCGTGGGCTCCTCTGCGACGGTTATCGGTTGCGCTTTCGAAGGCGAGCTGCGATCCTCGCCTTCTCCTCCAGAGTCGCTGACGTGACGAAGCTCACAGGACCGTACGGCGGACCGATGCTCACCGACTTTGCCGACGCCCAATCGGTCATCCTCATCGCCGGCGGGTCCGGAATCACCTTCTGCGCGCCGCTCCTCGAAGAACTCGTCTACCTCGCAACGGTCGGCAAGACCTCCGTTCGCTCCGTCACGCTCGTCTGGACGATGCGCGACGCTGAGTTGATCGAGTCGTATCAGGCATTCTTGAGCGGACTTGTTGATGATGCGAGGGAGAAGACGGCGCTCGAGGTGAAGATCTCGTTACACGGTGCGTTCTCGACTCGCCTTTACCGCCGAACCCCCTATTAATCTGCCTCTGTCACAGTGACCCGTGCCCCGCTGAACCTCCCGCCCGAAAATCGCGTCAACGCAACTATCCCCTCGCCAATCTCACACTCAACTCTCTCTCTCGCCCGCCCTTCGATCGCCACCATTCTCCACGACGTCGCTGTCGACGCCGTCGGTTCAGCTGCACGGATGAACCTCATTCGCGGCGGTGGAATCGTCGTCGGTGCATGCGGACCGAGGAAACTGATCCAGGAGGTCAGGCGCGCCGTTGGGCAGGTCCCGGTCGCCAAGGCTGTCGCGGTGCGAGTCGCTGTCTCATGTATGCCGTAGTATACCTTTCGCTGATTCTCTCATCCCGGCAACAGCGGCGGCATCGTCGTTTGCAGCGAGACTTTCGGATGGTAACCCTCTTTTCGCCTCGTCCCCCTTCCTTCGTTCTTCCCCCCGCGTTCTCGAGAGCTTGACGCTCTCCTTTGTCGCTGGAATGCACGTGTCATCGCGGAACAGTTGTACGCATAGTGGAGCATCTCTTCTACTCGTCCTTGTTCTCTTCTTTGCGCCTCGTCGTTCCTCGCGATCTCGCTCGAAGGAATCCAGCCTCATGGTGACGGCTTCTACGACTGCAAAGCGTGTCCGAAAGTTTTGCTGTTTCGCCCGCCAACTCTGCGTCCCCTTTCTCTCTTCTCTGCCTTCGAGCTCTCGCCTTGCTTGCGCAGACACCTCACTTGGACTCACTGGCTTCCGTCCTGACGCCCTCAAGCCTCTTGAGCGACTGGAGCGTCCCCGCTCGCTCGTCCCGGCGTGTGCAGCCCCACAACTTCGCCTCGAGGGGACAAAGGGACGTCCCCCACGGCGACAAGGGGAAGCAGGACAAAGGGAACGCTTCATTCGGTCTCAATGTCTGATCCAGACTCTCGGCAACTGTATTTCGCGATCGCGGAACGGTAGCAGGACGTGCGAGAAAGGCGCCAGCTTCGACAGCCGATGAAGATGAGTAGGGCGGGTTTGACATGTTGGCGGGGGCGAAGGATTGCAGGTCTGCCCGTGCAGATTGTCTAGGGTGTCCTCAGCGAGCGCGGCTTGCCCCTAATACTCGCCGTCGCCGACCACCGCCTCCTCAACTTTCTTCGCTCTCCTTTCCCCCTCGGAAACACTTCCCCGATCGGAGCGACTAGCAAAGGTTGGCTTTGTCAACTCCTGTGCACGCTCGCACGGGCGCCGCGGTGCTTGGCGATCCATCTGCAGCCGTGTTCGGGCGAGCCTTCCGGCCCCTTGTCGTCGCTGCCTCCGCTCCTCTCGGTGACGATGCCTCTGCCGCTGCTACCCCCGAACAGAGTTCCCTTTCTCCCACGCTGAGGGTTCAACCAGCTATAAAGCCCGTTGCCGCTTCTACTCCTCTCTTTTTCCTTCCCACACTCGCCTTCTCAATCGACCGCGGCCATGCCTGCCCTCTCAGCACTCCTTCCGCTCGCTCTTCTTCCCCTTGCCTTTACCGCGCCTGTCCAACCCTCGCAGCAGGCCGTCCGCCTCGCCGGTCCTTCGCCCGCCTCGATCCTCTCTCCCGAGCAGATCGTCAAGCGGGACTTGACCAAGCTTCTCGGCACTCGCCAGCCTGCTCCCAGGGTGTCGTCTCACCATCAACGGAGCAATACGGTGCCCATCACGAACGTCATTAAGAACGGACTCAACAGGTTGCAGACGGTGTGCTCACGGTCGCTCCTTTTTGTCGGGCTCTCGGCTGATGTCCTGTCGCCACAGTTCGCTGGCCCGCTCAAGGTTGGAACGCCAGCTCAGCAGCTCCGTGCGTCCCGGATCACTCGCCCGAACCGCCCGTCTCTCGAGCTAAGTTTCGGGCTTTTTGTATTTGTTGATTTCGCAGCTGTCCTCTTCGACACCGGCTCGTCCGACCTCGTCCTTCTTTCCGCGTGCCTCGATGGATGTGCGATCACTTCGTCCGTCTTTCCATGATGGAACGCTAACGATGGGCGTCTCTCAGGCCCGAACGGCTACTTCAAGCCGGACGCTTCCTCTTCGTTCGTGAATACCACCACAGAAACAGCGGCTGCGTGTGCGTATAATCTCTCAGGATTCTCAAATCACCGAGGGCTGACAGTCGATGCTGCGACAGATGCGGGTGGAGCCGTCCTGTACGGAAGCGCCGCGTACGAGACCGTCCAGATTGGCGACACTACCGTCAAGGGTCAGCGATTCCGTGCGTCGCTCTCTCCCTCAAGCTTTTCACTCGTACGATCTCGGCTGACTCGTCGCTTCGTAGTCGCTGGAACGGAGGGGGAGCTCACCGGTACGACGAACGCTGCGGGCGTGATGGGCCTTGCGCCCATTGTCAACCCGTACGCCGGCGTGAGTCCCGCCTCGTCTTTAACCCTTCTAGATGTCGCTGACTATCCTCGCCCCGCAGGTCGGAGGTGACACTAACTGGCTCCAAGCCGCCGTCGCAGCCGGCTCGCTCCCCGCCAACGAGTTCTCGCTCTACTTCGGTCGCACGGCAGGAGCGGTCTCGGAGCTTGTCCTCGGAGGTATCGACAGTGCGCACTATCAGGGAGAGGTCGTGTCGATGCCGAACGCGCCGAAGGGAGCCTTCACCGTGAGTTCGCGATTCGCTTCCTCGGTCGCGTGCGCTACTTTTGCCGGCCAGCATTGCTTCTGACACTGCCAATGTACGCAGTGGGGTGCGAGTGTCGCTGGCACCTTCGTCGACGGTCAGCAGGTCGATTCGAGGGAGATGATCGCCGTTGTCGACTCGGGCACCGAGGTCAACTACGTCCCCCGCCGCGTCGCCGCACAGATCTATTTGCAGCTCAGCGGCACGCTCCAGAACACCGCTCAGCAAGTCGTCATGGGCGCCGTCTACGACGTCGACTTCTATACCTTCCCCTGTAACTCGTCCCTCCCTGTCGGCTTCTCCTTCGCTGAGGCGTCGTCGACCGAGCCGATGTACATGAAGCCTCAGGACGTCGCCTGGTACATGTACTCGCGCTTGCCGAGCAAGTCGAAGGGGACGTGCGAGGGCGCTTTCGTTGGTGTCGACATCAACTATCCCTTCACCGAGACGCCTGCCGCCCTCCTCGGATGTCAGTGAGCTCTCGTAACTCTAATCTCACTCGAAGCTGATCTTTGGCCTTGCGTGCAGTGCCGTGGCTCAAGTCGTTCACGTCCGTCTACTCATTCGGCGTCGACGGCAAGTCGCCCGCGGTCTCATTCGCCGCCAGCAAGTAGGCGCGCCCTCCAGTCTCCTCTGCCCGTCATCCAGAACGCCAAGGATGGCCAGCCAGATCCGTCGTCACCCTACCTTCCCCCTTGCCGGTCTCTCCTCCCATCGCATCTCCGTATTCTGCATTGCGAGTCTTCCCGTCGTCGGCTGGACGTCTCTTGCGTCTCAGTGAGCCCCTGCCGGCTCCTCACGACCGCTGTCGTCATCCTTCCCGCCCCCGCCGCTCTCATCCTTGTCCCCGCCCGTCCACCTCGCAAGCTTTTTCTCGTCGCTGGACTGTTCTCGTCGAAGATGCACACACCGCGTACCGTCCTCTCTACCTTGCGCTCGTCGCTCGCCCGCCCCTCGTTTCCCGTCTCGCGGGTTCCCTCCTCGTCCCCCACCTTCCCCTCCGCCCTTCTCCCTCTCGCCGGCACACGCTCACTGGGCACGTCGAGCCCGTCTCAGGCTGTAAAGGACTTTGCGAGCGCGTTCTTACATGGCAGCGAGGAGTTGAAGGAGGAGGCGAGGGCCCAGCACTCCAAGTTGGTGGGGAGGAACGTGAGTTCGCTCGCTTCAAAGGCTGGTGGTGGACTGTCCCTGGAAGGCTTCACGTAGGCCCGGGCGAGGTCTGCGTACGGCTGACCGCGGCGCGGCGCTTTGCCCTAGCCCATCCACAGCTACACTTCACCGGCGAACAAGGAGGCAGTTTGCGCTACGAGTATGAACGCTAACGGCTCCTTCGTTCTGTGCAGAAATACGTCCACGAGTTCCAGAGTGAGCAGACCCGCAAACTCGTCTCGCTGTGCGCGCAATTGACCTCTTCTTTCTCCTCTCCATTATCCTCGGCCAACTCTCGCCTTCCACCTCTCGCTTTCGATCCCACTCTCCTCGCCCGTGACGCCCCGCAGAGCACAAGATCCTCCCGCAGCACGTCGAGCAATACAAAGAGCTGATCGCGGGCTACTACAAAGGGATCCACGAGTCGCCCGAATTTGACGCACGCCTGACGGGCAGCTTCGAGGTCGTCGTGGGCGAGGTCGATACGATCGTACATGTGTTTGAGTACCAGGGGTTTGAGGGGTTCGAGAGGCAAAAGCAGGCAATTCGGGAGAGCAAGGTGCGCGAGCGTTCGGAAGGCGATCTTGAGTTCCGTTGCAGGGGAGCGAGCAAGTAGCGGGTTCACTGATTGAGTTCCTCGTATTTCGTCGCGTCGCACAGGGCCACCTCCAGTTCTTCAACAAGGAGATCCTCCCCCTCATCCAGTCTCGCACGTCGCAGCTCAACAGCGAATTCAAGTTCCTGCCTGCGATGGGCCCGCAAGAGCGCGGCGGCGTGTACGAATTGCGCACGTACGACCTCAAGCCCGGGTCTTTGCTCGAGTGGGAGGAGTCGTGGAGGGTCGGGTTGGAGGCCAGGATTAAGGCGGGTCATTCGCCGGCTGGGGCGTGGTTCAGGTGCGTTCGTAAGCGGCCCTGAGCGACCAGCTCCTGCGTCTCCTCGACGATTGAGGCGCGTGCTGACCAAGTCGACGTGCTCGCGGCGCGCAGCCAAGTCGGGCAGCTGCACCAGGTGCACATGATGTGGCACTACGACTCGCTCGAGCAGCGCCGGGACCGCCGGTCGCGGTCGTGGGAGCACCAGCAGTGGGCGTCGACGGTCGCGCGGACGACCAAGCTGTGCAACGCCATGCACACCAACATCCTCAAGCCGTTGCCGTTCTCGCCTCTGCGATGAGGCACTGCAAGTTTCGCCTGTACCGCCCGGCCGCTCTGTAGTCATCCCGGCGTCGTCGAATGCCACTCGTCCCGTCGTTAACCTCGCCCAGTGAGCGGAGTCCCGTCGTCCCCACCTGTCGGCTCCGCCTTTCTCGTCGTCGTCGCCGTCGCGCTTTCTTTCTGCTTTTGCAACTCGCTAGACAAGCTAGAGAGACAGCCGCAATGCTCTCACGGACACGCCGACTGGTACAGCGCACCCACTCGCTCACGCACCGCGCTTTCTCGCTCTCTCGCACGCTCTCGTCGCCGCTCCCCGCGCTCGCACACTCGCGGCCACCCGTCTCCTCGTCCCATGCCTTCCCAGTCCTCCCCTCGATCGTGGATCCCACGTCGGACGAGTTTGTCGAGCGCGCGGCGCAGATGAAGGAGAAGGAGGACGAGTTGCGCGGGTTGTGGGGCAAGGTCCTCGACGGAGGAGGGCACAAGGCGCAGGCAAAAGCCAAGAAGGCGGGAAAGTTGCTCGTCAGGGAGAGGTACGCACGCTCTTTCCCTCTGGCTCTCGAGCAAGTATACAGCGCGCGGGCTGACGAGCGGACGGAACAGGATTGACGCCCTCCTCGACCCGTTCTCGCCCTTCCTCGAGCTGTCGTCCCTTGCCGGCGAAGGGTTGTACGATGGAAAGGTGCCGGCTGGAGGAATCGTCACTGGGATTGGCCGCGTGAACGGGTGAGCTTGCCGGGACCTTGTATCCTGTCGGACGACTCGCTCAACTCTTTCGTCCACAGCGTCGAGTGCATGATTGTCGCAAACGACGTGCGTGCGCCCTCTTGGTGGTCGAGTAGCTCTTTGCTGACGACGTCCCGCGCAGGCAACGGTCAAAGGCGGCTCCTACCACCCCGTCACGGTCAAGAAGCACCTCCGCGCACAAGAAATCGCGCAGCAGAACAAGCTGCCCTGCATCTACATCGGTGCGCTCCCTCCCCTCTCGTCCCCCAACTCGCTCGAGCTGATGATGTGAGCGCAGTCGAATCGGGCGGCGCGGCGCTCCCGTACCAGAAGGACGTCTTCCCCGACCGAGACCACTTTGGACGGATCTTTTACAACATGGCGAGAATGAGCGCCGAGGGCATCCCGTGCGCTTGTCCTTGCCGTAGCGGCGCTGCTGCAAGCAGGGAGCTGACGACTTGAGGTGAGGGGAACAGGCAACTTGCGGTTGTTCACGGTATCTCGGTCGCTGGCGGAGCGTGAGTCTCGCCTCTGCTACGCGCTGTGCCGAACCAGCTGACATGAGGTCTGCCTGTAGATACGTTCCCGCGATGGCAGATGGCGAGTCGCTGTCCTTTCACTCGACCGTCGCGATCTCCCTCACGCGGACATGAGCCTCGGACGTAGAGGTCGGCTTTCAGCGGACTTACCAGCGTACTGCCCCGCCCTTGCAGAAAACATCATTGTCGCAAACCAAGGCTCGATCTTCCTCGCCGGTCCACCGCTCGTCAAAGCCGCCCTGGGCGAAGAAGTCGACTCGGAAACGCTCGGCGGAGGCGCGATGCATGCCCGCGAGTCGGGCGTCGTAGACCACCTCGCGACGAGCGACGAGCATGCGATCGCGCTTGCGAGGCAGGCTGTCGCTGGCTTTGCGGCGGCTGGACGAGTGGGAGTCTCGGTGCAGAGGGAGGTTGACGAGGTGGACGAGCCGGTGTATGACCCGAACGAGTTGGGTGGGATCACGGGGACCAATCTGAAGAAGAGCTGGGATATGAGGGAGGTCATTGCGCGCACGGTGGACGGGAGCCGGTTTGCGGAGTGGAAGAGCGAGTGGGGCCAAACGGTTGTTACGGGTTTCGGTGCGCTCGCTTCTTGGGCCTGTCGTTGATCTTCCCTCAGTGATGAGGGCAGCTGACCTCTCGCGTTCGGTTTGCGACTTCGCACAGCCCACATCCACGGCCACCAAGTCGGCATCGTGTGTCCTTCTCGCGCTCACTTGCCTGCCTCGCGACACTCATTCTCTCGCTCGTCCACAGATCGCCAACAACGGCGTCCTCCTCTCTCCCTCGGCTCTCAAGGCGACCCAGTTCATCCAGCTCTGCGAGCAGCGCGGCGTCCCACTCCTCTTCCTCGTCAACATCACCGGGTTCATGGTCGGCACCGCAGCTGAGAGAGGGGCGAGTTCGTCGCAGTTCTGCGCTCAACTCCAGGCTCGCTGACGCTCGCTCGCCTGCGCAGGGCATCGCCAAGAACGGCGCCAAGCTCGTGCGCGCAGTCGCGGCGACGACCTGCCCCAAGATCACGGTCAACGTCGGCGGCTCGTACGGCGCCGGCAACTACGGCATGGCTGGCCGCGCGTACTCGCCTCACTTTCTCTTCGCGTGGCCGTCGTCGCGCGTGTCGGTCATGGGCCCCGACCAGCTCCAGTCCGTCATGGAGACTGTCTCGTCCGACACGGCCAAGACGCAGAGCCTCAAGGCGCAGATCGAGAAGGAGAGCGAGGCGGTGTTTGGGAGCGCGAGGCTGTGGGACGACGGGGTCATCCTCCCGCAGGATACGCGCACGGTCGTCGGGCTCGCGCTGGGCGTCGTCACCAAGGCGTGGAAGCCCGAGCAGCGGGACAAGGTTGGCAACTTTGGCGTCTTCCGGATGTGATAACCCCTCCTCTCCTCTCCTCTCCTCACAACAGCAATAGCAAGTCGTTCTGTCCAAGCGTTGCGTCGTCGTCGTCGCCGTCGTTGAGAAGGTCCGCAGGGTCACGTGACGGCGGCTTCCCTTGCTCTCCCCACTTTGACCTCGCTCGTCTCTCGTCCTCTTGCACTCGCTGAACGACCTCGACGACGACTCTGAGACACCGCTGAGCAGTGTTACGATGATCCCACGCACCTTGCGACCACCGCGCGGCCTCCCCGCCTTCTCCCGCTCCCTCTCTTCCTCCTCTCCCCGGCAACCCATCAAAATCGTCGAGGTCGGACCGCGCGACGGCCTGCAGAACGAGAAGACGCCTTTGTCGACCGAGCTCAAGGTCGAGCTGATCGAGAGGCTGGTCAGGAGCGGGTTGAGGAACGTCGAGGCTGGCTCGTTTGTCTCGCCCAAGTGGGTGAGTGCACCGCGTCGAGCGAGCTGCAAGTTTCGACGTCAGCTGACCCGCAGAACGCGCTCGCAGGTCCCGCAGATGGCGTCGACGCCCGAGGTCTTGACCTCGCCCGCCCTCTCACAGCTTCGCCGCGACTACCCTGACCTCTCCCTCCCCGTCCTCGTGCCCAACGCCCGCGGTCTCTCCTCTCTCACGACCCTCTTCTCGTCGCATCCCTCGGATCCGCCGCTGACGAACGAAATCGCCGTCTTTGTCGCCGCATCCGAAGGTTTCTCACGCGCAAACCTCAATACGACGGTCAAAGACTCGCTCGCTTCCCTCCCGCCCATCTTTGAATCGGCCAAAAATCGGGGACTGAAAGTGCGGGCGTACGTCTCGGTCGTCCTCGGGTGCCCGTTCGATGGCCGGATCGAGCCGGGGAAGGTTGCGGGAGTGGCGAAAGAGTTGCTCGACATGGGAGCGTACGAGGTCTCGCTCGGTGATACGATCGGGGTCGGTGTGCCGGCTGGGTGGGAGAAGCTGCTGAACGAGTGCGAGAGGGCGGGCGTGCCGGTTTCGATGCTTGCGGTGCGTTCCGCGTCGACCTGACTGGGAGCGCGGCAGTTCGAGCTGACTGCTCCGCTCTTCCACTCTTCTTGCCGTGTCTATGCTTGGCGCTTGCAGGCCCACTGCCACGACACGTACGGTACGGCAATCTCGAGCATCCTCCAATGTGTCTCGGTGCGTACCCCCTCCTTCCCACCTCCTTTCACTGCCCTTGCATAGCTCACCCGTCGCTTCGGACAGCTCGGCGTCCGTACCGTCGACTCCTCCATCGCGTCCCTCGGCGGCTGCCCCTACTCTCCCGGCGCAACAGGCAATGTCTCAACCGAAGACGTCCTTTACGCGCTCTACCACTCTGGCATCCCCTCGTCGTTCTTCCCTGCGCCTCCAGAGGCCGGACGCGGGACTCTGCTGGGCTGGGAGGGGGTGAAGGAGGACAAAGAGAGGTTTGAGCGGCTGTGCGACGTCGGAGAGTGGGTCAGTGAGAGGCTTGGGAGGGCGAATGGGAGTCGTGTGGGGAGGGCGGTGAGGGGCAAGCGGGAGAGGGATGAGCGGAGGAAGGCCAAGGAGGTAGACAAGCAGCAGGACGCGAAGTTGTAGACGGCGGCCTACGCATCGTCGGTGTCCCCCTTCGCGTGCAAGCTCGCTCTCCACGTCATCAAGTCGTCTCTCTGCAGCGAAAGTGGCAGACGCGATGCGATATGGACATGATATGGCAGCTCACAACCGTTCTACCGCGCAGCCGCCTAATCGACTCTCTCCCAATCCCCGCTCTTCCCGCCGCTCTTCCTCACAACCCGCATGTTCCCAATTCGCATCTCTTTCCCCGCAACCGCCTTACACATATCCCACACCGTCAACGCCGCGACACTCACGCCCGTCAAAGCTTCCATCTCGACACCCGTCGGGCCGACACATTCTGCCGTGCAGCTGATTCGGAGAGAGTGGTTCGAGGGAATGGGCGAGAGCGAGACGTGGATGTGCGAGAGCGAGAGCGGGTGACACAAGGGAATGAGGAGAGAGGTGTGCTTCGAGCCCATCAGGCCCGCGAGTTGCGCGATCGAGAGCACGTCGCCCTTCTTCGTCTTCATCGTCGACGACGAGTCGCCCAAGTCGATGAGGGAAAAGGCTGACGGGCCGAGGTAGATCTCGCCTTCGGCTGTGGCGGAGCGCACCGTCGAGGCTTTCTGCGAGACGGAAACCATCGAGGCTTTGCCGGTCGTCGGGTCGATGTGAGTGAGGGAGGGAGAGGGCGAGGGGGAGGGCGAGGACGTTACGGCGGAACGCTTGCAGTAGGGCGAAGAGGGAGACTCGTCTGTCGCAGGTCGTGCGGTGCTGGAAAAGGTTCGCACGCCGACGGTCAATGCGAGGGGAAGAGGCGATGACGAGAGGAGGTGCAGCGGGACGGCTGTAGTTCGCCTAGACTGCGCTTGCGAGAGAGGGGAGGAGAGTCGCGTTCTTCGAGCCAAGGAACGGGCTCGGTCGTCGGCCGGGGCGCGCGAGGGAAGCGACGTCGACAGCGCTGCGAGCAGTTTGTGGTATTGCGTCAGCTCAACATTCGGCAATGAGAGCGCGTTCGTCGAGCACAACCGCAGACAACGTATCGCTCACCTGTTTCCCCTGATCCTCCCAAACCTCGTCAGCCCTCGTCCTCTCTCGTTTCCTCTCTTCCTTCGCCACCAAAGAGGAGGCGGCGACGACTAACCTCCAATGCCCACCATCGCGCCCATCCTCCCCTTCTCCCTGATGCCCTCTGCCCCGCCAAGCCCATCGTGCGCAAACTTTTTGCCCCAAACTGCGCGGGCGATGTGAGGGATGATATGCGCGTCGGGGTCGGTGTCGGCGGAGGGGGAGGGAGAGGGCGAGCGGAGGAGCGGGCGGAGGGAGAGGACGGGCGGGCCGAAGAGGCAGACCTGTGTGCGCAAGGACGTCAGCGCCAAACGTCAGTTTGACTGCACAAGCCACGTCAAAATCGATGGGCTCGTCGCGCGCGCAACGCACCTTCATCCCCCCGTCCGCGCCAACCCTCAACCTCGAACACCCGCCACAAAAATGGTCCGTCATGGAGCTGATGAATCCAAACTTGCCCTTCCACCCGGGTATGGCGTAGTGGCGCGTCGTGTCGGATTTGTGCGTTGGGATGTGCGTTAGCGATGGGTGGACGGCGGTCAGGGTCGAGAGGAGAGAGGCGGATGGGACGAGTTTCGTCGTGGACCAGCGGTTGTCTGCGGGCGACAATGGGTCAGCTTGGACGTGATCGGGGCATCGATAGACGACGCGCGCACCCTCGAACGGCATGTACTCGATGAAGCGGACCGTGATGTTCTTTTCCTTGGTCATCTCGACGAACTGCGGCACCTCCATGTCGTTCAGGCCTGCGTCCAGATGCGCGACGCTCGAATGAGTCATCTGTGCTCGTGAAGCGACAGGCACCAAAGCTGGCGAACGGCGCGCGAACGCACCTCGAATGACGACCACATTCAGCTTGACATCCAACCCCTCGATCGCCTCCGCCATCTCCAAGCACTCCATCACGCGCTCAAACCCCCGTCGACGAGTCATGAGCTCGTACTTGAGGGGGTCGAGCGTGTCGAGCGAGAGGTTGAGGTGGGTGAGGCCGGCGGCGACGAGCGAGGGGAGTTTGCGAGGGAGGGCGACGCCGTTCGAGGTCATGCCGAGGGATGTCAACGGGAGGCTGCCGAGGCGTTCTGTGCCGCGGTGAGGGTGGTAATGGAGGAGATCGAGATTGGGAAGGTCAGCCTCGAGTCGCCCTTCGTGAGCGGCTCCTCGGCACGCACCGACAACATCCACCAAGTCCTTCCTGACCGTCGGCTCTCCGCCCGTCAGCCTGATCTTGCGCACGCCCTGCCGGACAAACATGCGGGCGACCCGCTCAATCTCGGGCGTCGTGAGGAGGTGAGAGGGCGGAAGGAGATTCGGGTTGCCCGTCTCGGGCATGCAGTACGTGCCTGCGCGCAGAACGGGGGTCGTGTGAATGTTTATCGAGCGAGCGGGAATTCAACGGCGGGTCATCCGTATTTTGGGACGCGAGTCCGCCTCGGAGAGAGCAGAACTCGGGTGGAGAAGAGCAAGCGGGACTGACACCGGAGGTTGCATTTCTCTGTGAGGCTGATCCTCAGGTAGTCGTGCTTGCGTCCGAACGAGTCTGTCAGTGCCGCAGACGGCGAGCGAGACGCAGAGAGAGCGGGTTCGGGGTCGACGAGGCGAGGGGCCGTCGGAGCGAGCTGGTCGATTGCGGCGATGCGTTCGCGGGCCTGTACGGTATTGGGAGTGTCAGCACGGAGACATCCACGCCGGCTGATCTGCACGCACGAGTCTCCTGAGCGCGAGCGAGGCGTCGGGGGGAGGGTGCGGGGCGGACGACGGCGAGAGTGGCCGCGCGAGGGCGTCTTTCGCGGCGGAGACGGCGTGGATCGCACGCGATAGCCTCGCAGGCGCTGTCCGAGTCCCCGTGAGCATGCCACGGCGAGGGCGAGTGGACAGTTGCCGACAGAGTGACGGCCGACGACTCGCGGCGGGAGATGGACACGGCTGCTCTCGCTCACACCGCTCACGGGCTTCGTAGACAAACTCACACGCTCTGATTCGACCGCCTGACCACGTCCTGCGAAAGAACCACCCCCGCCCGTGCCGTCGTCGCCTCGTTCACCCTCCCACCACCCCCTCACCACCTCGACACTCGCCCGCACGGGTCTGGACAGGTGCCCAACATGATGAAGGTGCGTGCACTAGGATTTGTCTTGCGCTCGAGCGAGCCGGGCGGGCCACTGGCGCCACTCGAGCTTCCCTCCTCGCCGCCTCTCCTCGACGAGCTGACATCGGCTTCACGAACTCGCACAGATCTGGTCGCTGAAGCGGTCCGAGGACCAGGCTGCCAAGTCAAAGCCAAAGACGAGCGCGGCACTCATCCGCGTGCAGAAAGGTCAGTCGCCCCGACTTCGACGGGTTCGAGGCGGGGCGGTACGCTGTCGGCGCAGGCGAGGGAGCTGCGTGGACTGGTTCCGGCGAGGCGTGCCGTGGTGCTCGTGCCGTGAGCGGGCTTGCCGTACCCAGCATCGTCATCTCCAGGCATCTGACCCTTGTCCTCCGTGCTGACGTCTCGTTCGCTCGCCGTCCCGACCCCCTCCCGCAGACTTGACTGAACTCGACCTCCCTCCGACAATGAAGACGCACTTTCCCAACCCCGAAGACCTCCTCAACTTTGAGCTCACGATCACGCCGGACGAGGGTGCGTTCGCTCCTGCGTTCTCTCCCTTCGAGCGGGCTGATGAAGCGACGGCGGACAGGAATGTACAAGGGCGGCACGTTCAAGTTCACGTTTGCAATCAACAACAACTATCCTCATGATGCACCCAAGGTCAAGTGTGTCCCGAAGGTGCGTTCGGTGATTGCCTCTCCTCAGATAAAACACGCCTAGCTCTTTGGCCTTCGCTGCTGCCAAGCTTCGCACCGAATGCGACCGAGATCTCGCAGCGTCCGAGCTGCAACCGCATCCGCGCCTCGAAGCAGAAGGGCGTCTTGCCCGAGTGGTGGACTGACCCCTCCTCCCCTCCATCGCCTCGGCACAGATCTACCACCCCAACCTCGACCTCGAAGGCAACGTCTGCCTCAACATCCTCCGCGAAGACTGGAAGCCCGTCCTCAACCTCAACGCCGTCATGGTCGGCCTGCAGTACTTGTTCCTCGAGCCCAACGCCGATGACCCGTTGAACAAGGGTGAGTTCGGTTCCAGTGGTGTTGCTTTCCTCTGCGTCGTCGCTTTCACACGGATACGATGTCTTTGCGACGGAAGCGTTCGTGCCGCAGAACGGCCAGCAGCTGACTTCCTGGCATCTCGCTTACTTCTCGCGCAGATGCCGCCAACGACCTCCGACAAAACCGCGAGCGCTTCATTCAGAACGTCGCCAAGTCAATGCGTGGAGGGTTCGTCGGCAGCGAGCAGTTTGACGATGTCAGGGTGGGGAGGTAGGCGTATCGACGTCGGTGGTAAGGTAAGTCGGTCGGGACTTCCGCGATTGTCTGGGCTCGACAAACCTGTGCCTGCGCTTCGGATGCGCCAGATCGTCGTATTCATGCGGGTTTCTGACGTCTCATTGTCACTTCCGCAGATCTCCTCGCGTCGCTCCCTCGCCTTTTTGCCCTCGTCTGGCCTCGCTCCACTCCACTAGCCCGCCCCTCGCATCGCATGATTCCCCTACGCTTCGCTCTACCCTCTGCCCTCGCCTTCAGCCTACGGCGCCAAGGCGTGCCCTGTACCCGCCAACATACCCCGCTCCCTCGGCGCTTTCTTCTCTCTCTCTCTCGCCGTTCCCGCCCGCTCGTCCCCCGACTGCTGTGTAGACTACCTCGCATCGTTCTAACCCTTTTGTCACGCGGTGCACGCGCTGGCAATAGATTCCGCGTTCGCCTCGCCGAGTTGTGTGTCGTTCGAGACGAGCTGGACGCGTCGCGTCGACCTCGTGGGCTCCGTTAATCGAGCTAGCATCTTATGTAGTTCACGTTGAGTATCTACGACACATTGCATGTCCCACGACAGCGTGCGAGCCGAGTTCGCCGTTGCTTCACCGCCCCCTCCCATCGTCCTCGCGCAGCTTGGACACCTTCACCTCGCCTTGCTCTCGTTCCAGCGCTCAAACTTCGTTGCTATCGACTGCCACAGCTCCACTCGACATGTCCACCCGCTCTGCGCCCACACCGAGCGCGTCAGAGCGCCCAGCGAAGAAGATCAAGTCCGATTCGAACAAGGCGGGTGCGTCGGTTGGACAGGCTCCGCCGTTGGGCAAGTTTCTCGCCAGCAGTGCGTGCACAATCTCAATTTGCCACTCTGGTTTGAAGTGCGGGACTGATTGACTTGGGGTGGGCAGGCGAGAAGCATGTACGCGACAAGGCAGTCCAGTCGCTCGCCAAGTTCCTCTCCGCCGGGCAGGTCAAGCGGCGTGGACCTGACCATGAGGAAGAGCCGGAGAGGGAGAAAGAGCTGCCAGTCGGGGATCTGGATTGGGATAGGGAGTACGAGGTCGACAAGCGGTTGAGCGAGACAGAGATGGACAAGCTGTGGAAGGGGATCTTCTTCTGTGCGTTCCCGTGTACCCTCACCTACTCCTGAAACACGCTCGCTGACGGCCGTCGCGCCCGCCCAGGCTACTGGATGTCGGACAAACCGCTCGTCCAGCAAGCACTCGCCGATACCCTCTCTCGCCTCACGCTCGACGTCCGAACACGGTCCAAGACGCGCAGCGGGCGAGTCGAGAGGTTCAGGTGTGCGCTGGCGTATTTGAGGGGGTTTTGGCATGCGGTCACGAGGGAGTGGAGCGGGATCGACAGGTTGAGGTGAGTTTGCGGCGGGGCGCTCCATCGCTGGAAAGCGTCCCTGAACTCGGGGCGCAGACACTGACGCCAAGGTCGCTGCGTTTACAGGATGGACAAGTTTCTTCTCCTCATGCGGCGATTCGTCTTTGTCGCCTTCAAGCTTCTCGAGCGGGAAGGTTGGGACGCGCGGGCGATCAAAGAGTACAACGAGATGCTCGTCGGGCCAAAGGGTCCGCTGCGGTGAGTGCAAACGCTTCCCACGACTTTCGAAGCGTTGACTGACGAGGATTCGCCCGCCCGCAGCGTCGAGGACCCGAAGATTCCCCACTCTCTCGCATACCATCTCTTCGACATCTACCTCGACGAGATCGAGCGCCTCGCCTCCTCTTCCGACGCCGACGCCGCTCCCGCCCGAACACTACCGCTCGTGGCTCTCCTCCAACCCATGTACACGACCGCCGCGCGCGCCGCCAACTCGACCATGTACTCGCGCCTGAGTGAGAACGTCTTTACGCCCCTCTGCGACGCCCTACTGCCACCCAAGCCTGAACCGGCGGCCAAGCGACGAAAGGGCGTCTCGACGTTGCCGAAACCCGAGTATCCCGGCATTGTCGCGCGAGCCGTCGAGGGCGAAGGAGCGGAGGGCGGCGCAGAGGCAGAAGCGATCGGGAAGAAGTTTCTCAAGGCGCTCTTTGACGAGGGCGCCAAGGCAGAGACGGACGAGACGAACCGGAGGAGGATTTACAGGTTTGTTGCCGAGCGGGACGTCGAGCTGGAGTGAGTACGCGCTCGTGTGCATTACTGGCATCCTTTTGCATCGTTGTGGTTTTGTCTGCGAGAGTCTGACGTTGCTTGCGAGCTTTTTGACCATCGCCTTGTCGTCCCCGCTCTTCGAAACCGCTCGCTGCTCGATCTCACTCGCGGCTGGCTCGCACCGCGATCGCATCAGAGCTTGCTTGTTGTCATCCCTGAGTCGCGTGCAGCCCGACCGGATGCGGTTCAAGGGCTCGGGGGACGAGGGTCGCCCAACTCTCATCTCGCTCGAGGTGACGACGGCGCCCGCTTCCGTGGACAGAGTTGGCTGGGCAGTGACCGTGCGCAGTGTGCTCGGATCGACGACACAGGGCAGGAGAACACGCGCACCGTTTGTCCACTCGCTTTCCCCTGGTTTCAACCACTGCTCACCATCGCGAAACAAGGCCCTCGTGGCGCAGACAAGGTTGGCCTTGCCTTGTTCCGAGCAGACGACGACGGCGTGCACCAACCTTCTCCGCCCGCCGTCCCTTCGCCGAGCTGGCCTCTGCTTCGCCTCCCTTTCTCCTCGCTCGGTGCCCGCTCGCAAAGCTTCTTTCCCCCGGCGCACGTATAAAGCGCAGGTCGCTCGCTGGCTCGCTCCTCTCTCCCTTCTCTTCATCTGCCTCGACCCCGACGATGCGCTCCTTCGCCGCCCTCGCCCCGCTCGTTCTCATGGCTTCCGCGTCGCTGGTCGATGCCCTCCCCTCCCCCGTCCGCGTCGAAGGCGTCGTCCCGTCCGTCACGAACGCCGACGGGTCCATCAACGACGAGCTTCTCAAGAGGAACATGGAGGCAACGTTCGCCAAGTACGACGAGCGTGCCACCGGCTCGTCCGCCCTCAAGGTCAAGAGGCGCGGTGCCGGCAAATGCAAGCGCGCTGCATCGTCCGCGTCTCTCACCCTTGTGCAGAGCGGCAATGCGCAGACCTTGGTGCGCCCTCGTCTCCCCCTCCCCTCGCCTTCCTCGCTGACCATCGCTGCTCCCACAGTACACGGCAAATGTCGAGATTGGCTCACCCGCCCAGATACTCCGTGCGCTCACTGTTTGTGCTTTCGTCGACGCAGCTAAACTGTTGTCCTGCAGCCGTCCTCATCGACACCGGCTCGGCCGACCTTTTCGTCCAGACGAACGGCAAGACTGGTGCGTTCCCGTGCCTCCGCGCGCTCGTTCATTGGCTCACGCAGTACGCTCACAGGCACGGCCAACTTCATCTCGGCCGCTTCGTCAACGTTCACCGACGCCGGCCGCAACGCGACGCTTCACTTCGTCTCCGACTCGGTCACGGGCGAGGTCGTCACCGACACGGTCTCGCTCGGCGGCGTAAACGTCCCGAATCAGTCCTTCCGTGAGTACCAGTGATCCGACTCGCGCGCATGCGGCTCGCTGACCTTTGCGCTCGCAGTCGTCGTCGAGGACGCCAACTCGGCTGAAACCTCGGGCAACCTGGGTCTCAGTCTCGCTGCGCAGGCCAGCAAGCAGGTGCGTCTGACTTCAACCATGGCGGCTCGATGTCGAAGCTTATCCGACGCTTCCACAGATCGGCACCTCTTTCCTTGAGAGCGTCCGCGCTTCGGGTCAGCTCGGCGAGCTGAACAAATTCGCCCTCTACCTCCCGCGGGACGGCAACCGCGCCGAGCTCACCTTCGGTGGGATCTCGAGCGCGAGCGACGGTCGCTTCGCCAGCAAGATCCAGGTCATGTACCCGGCGCAGCTCGGCAGGGCAAGTCCGTTTCTCTTGCCTTCGTTCGGGCTCGAGCTGACTCCGGCCTTCGCGCAGTGGGCCATACCGCTCAGCATCATCTTTGACAACAGCGGCAAGGCTGTCTGGGACGCGACCGGCACGGCCCACATCGCCGCAGCTTTCGTCGATTCGGGCTCGTCCGTCGTGAGTTGCTGACCTCTCTCGATTCAGGATCGCGTCCAGGCTGACGTCTTCACCGTCGTCAAACAGTCTTACATCCCTCGCGCCGCCGCCAAAGCCGGTCAGGCCGTGCTCGACAGTTTGCGTGGGTCCCGTTGCTGACAACTTCCTTCTTTTCCAGCTCACGAGGCCATTCCCGGCGCCGTCCGGTACAACACGACTCAAGTGCCGCTCAACGGCGCCGTTTACGACGTCGACCAATACCTCATCCCCTGCGATTCGACCGCAACCTTTGGCCTCGGATTTGACGGCGTCCGCCGCCGCAACTTCGACCTCGACCCGCGCGACACTCGTTTCCCGTTCAACGAGAACGGCATGTGTCAGTCGAGCTGGTTTGGCGTCGACATTGCCTACAGCGGCATCCCCGCCAGCATTATCGGCGGTGTGTTTGCGCGTCGTCCTTTTCTTTGCGTCGTCCTCCCGCTCACTTCCGCCCGTCTTTGCTCGCGCAGTCCCCTTCCTTCGCAGCTGGTACGGCATCTTTAACCCCGGCTCGGCAAACAACCTGGGCGCCTACATCATGTTCGCGCCGGCGCCTCAGTAAACCTCATCTTCGCTTCTCAGCCTGACGACCGCGTTTCGTCGTCTTAGCCTCAAGCACCTTTACTCGTTCTTCGCCACGCGCGCCACCGACCCTCTCACACTCTTTACACTCGCCCATCTCGTTGTTTCCTCGCAGAGTTCTCTCCCGCAAAGTCCCCTCCGTCGCAGTAGACCCTCGCAGCTGTTTGCACCGTCTTTCTCGCGACGCGCTATTTGCCTTTGTCGCTTTGCAGACCGCACGAGAGCTTGTCGGAAAACCCGCCGTCATCGACCGTACGCCCTACACAGCAGTGCACGACTCTTTCGCTCCGCACACGCGCTGTTGCTGCTTGAGACACTTTGCTGGACCTACTGAACGCGCTCTGCTACGTTCAACGCCCGCCACGACCTTGCAAGGATGCCTGTCGAGCTGCTGGGTCTCACCCCCGCTTATTGCGTCGGTACGTATTCTCGCCCGCCCACCCCCCTGCGTGAGCATGCTGACGAGGTCCACTGTACCTCACAGTCGGTGCCTACCGCCTTGCGACCGACCCAAATCTGTACCGACCCGTGTGGGCGCGGTCCCGCAAGTCTCTCCAGCGCGCCCTCCTCTTCGCCGTCCCCTACACGCTCCTTTCCCTACCCTTGACCCGCCTCTACGTCACCTTTGTCCTGTCGCGCTCGCCGCTCAGCCCGAAGAACGTACATGAAGCCGCCTACTTTGGAGTGTCGCCCGTCGCCTACACGACTTGGGCGCTTGTTGCGGGACAGGTCTCGGCGTTGATCGAGTTCTTGCTCAAGCGGGAGCTGCGGAAGAGCCGCGAGGAGGTGTACGAGCAGACGGTTAGGAGCCGCGGGAAGCGTGCGTCCCGAACGGGTTTTTTTTTTCTCTTTTTTTTTTCTGCGGTGGATGCGTATGCTGACTTCCTTCCCGATGGTGCAGCTGCGGACTGGTGGCAGCCGTACATCGAAGAGTGGCGGGTACCGCCTGTTGATCGAGCGAAGCGAGCGTCGGAAAAGCAGTCTTTCTACGCGCGCCTCTCGAGCCCACTCGTCCGGATCGTTCTCCTCCGAGGTGGGTCGTTCTCGGTCTCGTTTCGCGAGCCCCGCTGATCTGCTCTGCTCCCACAGTCCTCCTCACGCCCCTAAGCTTCATCCCTGGCCTGGCACTCGTCGTTCTCAGCGCGATCCGGTCTCTCATGATGGGCCGGCTCCTGCATCGTTCGGTGCGTGCCGTTCTCGCTCGCCGCCGTGCTCTCAGCTGACTTTCGTCGCATGTGCAGTACTTTGAGGCGAAGAAGATGACGTGAGTCACGAGCCTTGCCTCCGTTGTCGCGCCGCTGACGAGACTTTCGGTCCCACAGGCCGTTCCAGGTAGAGCTGTGGCTCGCGGAGCGGGAGTCGGGATACCGGCGTGCGTATTGCCCTCTCAAAGATGTCGCTTCTCTGCTGACTGCCGCTCACCCGCAGTCTTTGGCTTTGTCGCCGCGCTGCTCGAGCGCATCCCGCTCGTTGGCCTAGTCTTCAGCATCTCGAACCGGATTGGCGCCGCGATGTGGGCTCATGATGTGCATTTGACTTTCTCCCCATTCTTGCGATCTCGCTGACGTTGGCCGTGGGCTGCAGCTCGAGAAACGCCAACACGCCTTCCGCTCGGGGGAGCTCAAGCCGATGAAGGTCTACCAGAGCAAGACAGCTGTCATTGCCGCACGGCAGCGCGCGTCCGGCATCCCCGACGAGGTGCTGCACGGGCCCGGTGGCTTCCCCTCGTCGAAAGGGCCGGTCAAGATCGCGGGAGACGGGAGCGAGATTGGGAGGGTCGCGCCGTTGCCGCCGCCGTTGCCGCCGAGGGAGTTGTAGGTTGGGGAATACACTTCTTTGTAAGGATTGCGTGACGTGGTGCAGGTCAGAGTTGTGCATTAAAGGGTGACACCGAAGGGCGTCACGGGCGTGTGATGGCATCATGCAAGACGCACCGTCCTCAGCACGATGCGAGGACAGGCGGCTGGCGCAGTTGAAGTCAGGCGACTGTAACGGGACCAATCGATACTGATTCGGGCACTGTTCCAGAAGCGAGAGCGAGGGCGGAGGGGAGCGCTAGAGAAAGAAGAGAGAGAGGGCAAAGAGCTCGGGGACTACAGCTGGATCAATCACTTGATGTGAGCGTGCAGCCCGGCGCCGCCGTCTCTCGACCCTCTTCCTTTGTCTCTCGACCCTCTTCCCTTTCTTCCACGCCTTACTGTTGGGGAGGAGCGGAGCGGCGTGAGAAGAGCGGTGCGCGCTTGGGATTGCTTTGGGACATCTCTGTGTTGGTTTGTTACCCACTTCGATAGTTCAGGGTTAGGGTTAGGGTTAGGGTTAGGGTTAGGGTTAGGGTTAGGGTTAGGGTTAGGGTTAGGGTTAGGGTTAGGG